>OY783197.1:6447300-6470898 GCA_963678675.1 Xiphydria camelus
CTCACTCCCTCTCCCTCCCTCTCCCTCACTCCCTCCCTCCCTCTCCCTCACTCCCTCCCTACCTCTCCCTCTCTCCCTCCCTCTCCCTCCCTCTCCCTCCCTCCCTCTCCCTCCCTCTCCCTCCCTCTCCCTCTCTCTCTCTCTCTCTCTCTGATTTGATTAACTTAATTCCTACAGAAGCCATTCCTCAAGACAAAACACCTTACGATCTTTGGCACAATAAAAAGCCATTGATCAACCATTTAAAAATATTTGGTTGTACCGTATATGTACATGACAAAACAAGAAAATCAAAGTTTGACAAAAAGTCATTCAAAGGTGTACTTGTAGGATACTCACAAAATGGCTATAGAATTTTTAACCCAGAAACAAATAAAATTCTCATTGCGAGGGATGTAATCTTTGACGAGATTAATTATAAAAATTCTCGACCCTCAATTAGCACAAAAGAAATCGAACGCGAAAAATTCGAAGTCAAAAGACAAAAGACTTTAGAAAGCCCAAATATTTCAACTAAAATTTTAGAAAGAAATAAAAATGAAAAGGAAATCATTTCAACATTAAGGGACGAAATAAATAAAGCGTCAAGCGTTGACATAAATACTTCAGTCAGAACGTTGACATAAACAAGACCCAAAACGTATTTACAGAAAATTCTCTCGCGGGTAATAAAATTGACGAAAAACAACTAAGACGTAATGATCGAATTAAAAACAAGCCAGAAATTTCATACAAAGAAGATCATTATCTTAATGCATGTACACTAGTAAATGATGTCCCTAAATCATTTGATGAAATAAAATTTCGGGATGATACAATTCAGTGGGAGCAAGCAATAAAAGAGGAATTATATTCTCTTATGCAAAATGAAACATGGACTTTAGTACCTTGCCCATCAAATAAAAATATTATTGACAGTAAATGGATCTTTACAATTAAAAATGATACTTCAGGGAAATTCTGTAGATTTAAAGCAAGATTAGTTGCAAGGGGTTTTTCACAAGAATATTTATCTGATTACGAAGAAACTTTTGCCCCTGTATGTGTGTGTGTGTTGCTCGGATAACTTCTTTTCGATTAATGATTGCTATTGCAAATCAATATGATTTAAGTATACATCAAATGGACGTCAAAACAGCTTTTCTCAACGGTTTTCTTGAAGAAGAGATTTTTATGAAAATTCCCGAGGGAGTTAACGCACCTCCAAATTATGTATGTAAATTAAATAAAGCTTTGTATGGATTAAGACAAGCTGCTCGATGCTGGTTTCAGCGTTTCGATGAAGTTCTTAAACAACACGAATTCGTTGATCCAAAAGTAGATCGATATTTATACATTTTGGACAGGGGAAATATAACTAAGAATATTTATGTCCTTTTATATGTTGATGATCTTTTGATTATAACTTTTGATAAAATGACTCTTTTGAATTTTAAACAGTATTTGATGACGAAATTTTCAATGAAAGATATGCAAGAAATAAAATCATTCTTGGGTATACGTGTTGAAAGAACTGTAAACAAAATAACTTTAGATCAAACTTTCTATTTAGTCAGTTCTCAAGAAATTCAATATGAGCGATTGTAAAGCTTTTAAAACATCTGCAAAATTTACGAAAAAAAAAATTTATCTGAAAAATTTAAGAAAAAAAAATGTATTAAGAAATTAATTTTTCTAGAGAAGTTTCCTCGCGTATTGGAAAGTAAGAAAATTTTGAAAAATTTAAATCAGTATCGTATATCACAGGTGCTTCAATGAAGGGAATCGACCCGAGTGCAACCCATCCAGCAAATAGTTTAACAGAAAGTAGTGCAATAATACTACGTGAATCATTTCGATTCGTTTCAATAAAGCAAATGCCTTGCTGCAAAGTGAATTAAATTAATTTACATTTAATTAAAATACATTTCGTTTTGAAGTTAACACAACATTTATTGATTCTGAGGCGGTACGAAGTTTGCCGGGTCAGCTAAATAAATTAAGAATTATCATTTAAAAATTAGTAATATGTGAAAAAAATCGAGTTCTATAATAATCCGACTCCATGCAGCATGTTCGTGAGACTATACAGAGGATGAAAGGGTTACCTGCGACTAGGTGTGGCTATATGCCAATCCCGCTCATCGGAAAATCGCCTGTTCGCTATGTGCGTACAAATACTGTTATACTTTAGTGAGCATGTATGATTTTACACATGTATATCCGCAGCGCTATCTCTTTGATACGTCGGTACATTTCGTACGGCATTTGCTTTGCACGTAGGGGAGACCGGGGCAAGTTCATACACGAAGTTGGGCCCTCGCTTCCATGGAAAATAATGGCAATGAGGGGCCACCTTTTTGTACCAACTAACCCCGGTCTCCCTTATACTGCCATAAATGCTCACTGAAGTATAACAGTGTTTGTACGCACGTAGCAAATAGCTGCGTCTCACGAGTAAGCAACCCGTTCCGAGTAAGCATCCGTTGTGTATGCTGATGAACACACGATACACCGAGACGTTCTTTCCTATCGATTCAATGTAACGTATTCTAAAGATCTCGCCGAGAAATAGGTCGTTATCGGGCCACCGAACCCAGAAAATATACCGACAATCGTTCCTCACGTGTAGAGACACCGTCAAAGACAGATGCACCAATAGGTGCCCATACACACAGAGGTCGAACTGTCGGTTTGGAACGGCGCGGTTCGAACCGGCAGTTTTACCTTTCAGTTAGTGGGCGCGCCACGCGCCAGATCGAACTGTCAGGCTGACCCGTCAATCCAGACGACGGGAAAAACTGCCGCCGTCCACTAATATGCGTTTTAGCACGACAGACGAAACGTCGGTTCGTACCGCTACGCTTAATATCATCCTAATCTAAGCGAAAGCGCTATTTAGGCCCTTCGTTCACCGACAAGATAAACCGACAATTCTGTGTGTATGGGTACCTATTTAAAAATATCGTCGTAGACGTTTGGATTTTTATGTTAATATTTATTAGAGAAAAATGCTCAAAACCGGCGAATAAGAATTCTGTATGAAGCTTGTTGAAGCGGTTAAAAAGTATCCGCTAAGTTAAAACAAAACAAAAATCATCAGAAAATACCAATTTTTAGTGAAGTTAGAGGCATTTGTTTACAAGAGCGCGCGGGCGCTACGGCGCGTATTTATGTACAAAATTCAATATCTCGAGAACTATTCATCGTAACAAAATGAGATAAAAACCAATCGTTTCGTCTTGAAATTCTCTACATTTTTTCCGCAGCATGTCTCGATAACTTCTCAATAGTTTTCGAGATATTTAAAGAAAAAAAAGAAAAGAAAGCCGTACAAAAAATACATTTTTATTAAAAATTAAAAAGCAAACTTTGGCTTTATGTCACATTTGTTCTATATATTTTTCCGAGTATTTAAAAAAAAGAAAAATTAAAATCGTACACTCTTATGAAGTAAAAGCGCAACAAAATCGATTTTCTCAGCCCGTCTACTGTCGGTCGACACTACGGGTCGATCTGCAGTTTTGCGGCCGGCCGGCCTGTGGCGGTTCGACCTGTCAGTTTTAACCGCGGATTTCTATTCTGCGTTAGTGGACGACGATGGTTAAAACCGACGGATCGACCCGACGCACATAGGGCAAAATGACACATTTACGGCGCCAAAACTATTTATTATAAAAAACTGTTTAAAAAATACCTTCCTTAGCTATTTTTACTGTTTCTTACCTAAATTGAAGTCATTTTGGATTTTAGAAGTAAGAATTTGTATTCTCTTGTATAATAAATACCTATTACCTAATCGTAAGTCGAAATAAGGAATTAAAAGTACCCTACACAATATTTTTTTTCTAGGTTATTTTAATTTCGATATCGCAACAAAATTAAACAAAATTGAAGTAAACTATTATTAATATATTTGTTGTTTGTTTTGTTTTCGATTATCTTTTTAAAATTGTTTTTTACAATATTTCTATCTCCATTTTTTGTTATATATATATATTTTTTTATAATTATTAATTATTACTATTATTCACTTATCTCTATCGTCTTCCTCATCACTATTATTTTCAATTGTATCATTCGCCCCATTATCGTCGAAATAAGTGGGCATTGCGAGCAATGTATGTACCTCCGCATTAAACCCTTTTTTATTAATTTTGTTTTGTTTAGCTCTCAACGAACTTATAACGGGATCGGAGTTTATGCACATCCAATGTATAATATCCGTATTAGTATCTTCTCTAGAAGTCTTTCTAGAGTCTAGAGCCTTATATTTTTATATTCCTTTTGACTGGCTTCCAGTACATCTTCTGATAGCTGACCCACAGGTAATGGCAAAGAGGCTATAATGTCGCTGCTGTGGACCAATAATTTATGCACAGATGCGCTCATCTTGTACCATCCATACTGTTGGACGCAGATTTTTGCCGTTTCAAAGCAGTACGTTCGGAAAGCATGAACATTTATATAATGGCAGCTAGATAGAGCTTTTAAAATATTTGAAAATCTGGTTAGCAGATTTTTGTCAATTCCGGTAATTTCAGCAACAGTATCTATATTTTCGAAAAACTTTCGCGCAGTATTCCCATCGTTTGTGTTTCCCCCTCCTTGCTTGGGTTGATCGACAACTAAACCTACTTTGTCATAAAATAAATCTGCTAGTTTCTTTTTTCTCTCCTTCACTTCTTCTTTTGCTTCTTTGCCTCTTGTTTGCCATTCTTTTCTTTCAATTTTATATGAAATATGTAACAGGAATTCAAAACATCTTAAATATGTGTGCAGAATCGGTATCCCATATTTATAAGCTGATGTATCACAAGGCTGTGTCAATACTTTCTCCAAATTATTAATATCTGTTGGAGTTACTTTACAAATATTACATGCCTGGGTTGATGAAGTGCCGGTCAAAGCGTTACAAGTCTTGCCATCCATCATGGTGCATATTGGAATGTGATTAAATTGAATATTTTTCTCCGCATTCAAACAAATAGTTGTAGGCCTAATAGCCTGTAGTTGCTGCTGAACGATAGCATGTTCTTGTTGAGATGTTGCATTTGTTTCTTTGACTAAGTTAAAGCCAATAGGGCGACACCACCTCGTTGATGATGGGCTGGAGTTTTGCCAGAAAACAAGTTTTTTCCCACCTTTAACTATAGATATTTCCAAGGGAGCAATAGTACTTAAAATAATGTTAGAGTCTGAGTACCTCGGATTGTTTGTAAAGTGTTGCTTGTAAATATTGTGCCCTCCGCTGCCATCCAGCCCCCATTTGTAAAAAACATCGACGACATACACTTCTGGAGGAAGATGCAGGACAATTACTTCGCGCTGGACTTCGAAAAGTCTACTAACGGTATGATCCAATAAACTTTGAATGGCAATTCTTGCATCATTCTCCGAAACTGATATATTTTCCGGATAGCAAGTTTTCTTTATCTGCGAAATGACATTGTAAGCAGGATAGATGTTAGCTCCTCTAGCTTTTGCTCCCCGTTGCACTTTCAAGTAGTCTTCTTTGGTCATACTCGTATCAACAATCAGAGCTAACGCTTCTTCGGGCGTGTACGACTTCACCGCATTAGTTGATCCTTTCGCTTGGGCTTGTTCCATTCTTTTCAAACTCCTTGGTGAAGCTTGCAAAGCTAATTTCACCACCTTTGCAGCTTTGCGCTTTCCGGACCTCACTAAACACGATTCAGTTGCAAAAGACAGTTGTTCTGCAGAAACATTCTTAACAAGCGTCTGCACATTCCGTTGTTTAGAACGCTGTGACATTGCTTTAAACTCCTTTTTCGGTCTGCCTTCAATCCGTTTTTGTGGAGTAATCTGAAGAGCTTGCTTTAAGTGTGGAAGTTTAAACTCTTTGTTTAATCAGTCTTTATGGTTTTTAATAAGTCGGTCGTGAATCCGATGACACTTTTTCAATTTCACAAATAAATTCGTAACAAAAGTTTTAATTGAGGATTTTACAGATTTTTTAAAGTCTAAAGGGCATGTTACGAAATTTAAACTGTTCAAAATATATTTATACAATCGTTCGTAATACTTTGTTAGCGAAAACTTGCAAAAACGTTCACTTCTTAAGACTAAATATAGTTCTTCTCTTGTAATACACTTCGGAGCTTCCATGGAATCGTCTCGACTACCTAGAAAGAAAACCGAAAAATTCTAAGATGTGCAAATATGTGCAAAAAAAACTAGTTTTCACGTATAGCCAACATTCAAGGCTATCGATTAAGCTAGCACTCAAAGCGAAACTCGATAAAACTTTTTTTAAAAGCTTCCATGAAACCAAATAATAAGCAAAAAATGCAAATTTCACTCTGTGTAGATGATTGATTGAATTGGATGATAAAAATTAGATTTACATTGTTAATAAATACGTTGATTTAGAGTACTTACAACATGGTAACTCCTCCATGTTAAAAGTTTTTGATTTACTTTGCGGCAACTGCAAATTCACACAACTTACTAGCACTGAGTTTGGCACGATACTGGTTGCGCGCACGGCTACCTGACAGCAGGTAAGCAATAGGACCATTTGTTCAACACTGTCTTGATCCCTTCTAAAAATCTTTTATTGTTTCTAAGTAACTAGGTATTTCGGAATACTTTGCCAATGAAATAAACTTATATTATTGTATTCGGATTTTCCTACTTATGTCGCCGTAAATGCGTCATTTTGCCCTATGTGCGACGGTTCGACCTCTGTGTATATGGGCACCTAATGCATCAACCCAGACCGAACACGCCTACTAACGTGATTCGCGGCGTTCGAAGTTGCCCCAACTTAAGGTGCCGGTAAACACACGGGATTCGGCGAGTGCCGAGCAATGCTCGCCGATGTCAACGAGGCTTTAAGCGAATACTCGGCGAATGCCGCGTGTGTACACGGGTTGCTCGCTGTTTGCCGATGGCCAAATGTATTGTTCGCTTGGTTCCCGTTATCAAACAGGGTGGGTAGACACTCGGTACTCGGCGAACACCGAGCGACTGCTCGGCGAATCCCGAGTGTGTACACGGGTTGCTCGCTACTCGCCGATGGCCGAATGTCGTGCTCGTCCAAGTATTCACCGTTCCCGTAGTTTGTCGGTCTTTCGTGGCACATCAAAGGAAACGAATAGTCGTAAACACACCCCACTTCATTATAATCGCCAATCTAGAGTTAATCCCACCGTCGGTCACAATAACAAGGCAGGCGGTCTGTATCCGCGAATCTAGACTACTAATGAGTTCGCAGTCCCCCACCTTTCCCGAGTCGGACGAATGGTAATGAACCGTTTCTCGCAATACCCATTCAAATAGATACTGCTATTGATGATACAGCATTGATTTTTTAAAAAGTTGGAGCATACGTGCAGAGAAATTGAACAGGTTGCAGTTTGTTTTGAGAAGAAAAAAAATCTTTGCAGTCGGCCGGGATTTTGGTTGAAGGACTTGATATAACAATTTTCTTCAGTTTCGTTCCTTTCGATCATATGCAGTGGCAAAATCTCCGAAAGTATTATATTTTTGAAATTTAATTTTATGCACTAGTGACATTCCATCGAAAATTCAAACTTTCGAATGATTAGATTTTATTATTTGCTGAAAAGCGTTGTTTCCACATGCATGTATTCTTTGAATTGACCCCTTTTATATTAAGGTATACGGGTCACGGGGACTTTTAAACCGTCAGGCGCGGGCCTCATAGACCGTCAGATAGTGACAGATTCTGGTGCCCCATTTTCGCATACATGCCTCGAAGAGGATTGAAAAGTACTTCGATGCTGAGTAGAATAAAGCGAAATTTACGAATGGCCCTTGGGGATAACATATGGAAAATTCAATTTTTCTTAACACAAATAAAAAGGTGTCTGTTATCCATTTTCTCACGCATGCCTTGTTCACTAAATGATTCAATAGAACCTGGCTTCGGAAAACCAAAGGTATGAGTGTAGCAGGTGGCTAAAAGGTTGAAATAAGGGTGTAATCTTGTAAGAAAAAATCGAGATTTTGAGTGATTTTCCCACACATGCCTATTGGAAGTATGGGAACGTACATCGTAACTAGCCCGAAAAAAATATTGACATGTGTGTGAGTGGCGCGAATGGATAAGTAGGTACATTTTGGAGTCGTAAAATTAACGGATGTTTTTTCGATTTTTCAGTTATTTTGCCATGCATGCCTTTGAAACTATAGACTATTATTGATGTGTTAGACATTAAAATAAAATTGGCATGACTATCGGATGTGGACGGAACGAAGACTTGAGTCAGAAAGTTGCAGGAAAATTGTGTGCAAATGGCCGCCATTTTCCCACGCATGCCTTTTGACATATGATAGAAGTGATTTTAAATATATATAACAAACTACTTGAGTGTCGGACGTGGCTATCATATTAATTATACATAATATATTGAAGAAAGAGCTGACGGAAAAATTCTAGAAATTGAAAAATGTACTTGTAATATTACATCGATGCGTATGGGAATAACGTTCAGCTATAACCAAAGAAGCAATGTGTAAACGCTGCATCCGAAGTATTCGTTAAGGATGTCTTCTCGACTTTTGCAAATAACTCCGAAACTCCTATGCATTTTAAGAACATTGAACCAGTGTTTGCACTTATTTATAAGCCTCAGGTAAGAACCGACCTTCCGAGTCCAGACTACTCGGTCTTCGCCGGGTAGAGCTGTCCCTCGGTGGTTACCGAGCGGTCGCTCGGTATTCGCCAAATTCCGAATGTTCGGGCTCGACCTTAAAGCCTCGTTGACATCGGCGAGCATTGCTCGGCACTCGCCGAATCCCACGTGTTTACCGGCACCTTTACACCTACGTTATTTGGCCACTACTCTACCGCGAAAATCCGGAGCAAGGTGGGCCAGCAGGTCCCGGGCATTCCAGTTACCGAAACGCTCAACAGAAAGGCCTCGGATAATCTGATGTACGAAAAAGGCAGATGCAGGGCGAGCCCGCGAGTTATATATATATCAGCTCCCGAGAGATTTCGCTGGAGGTAGGTACATCGTACCCTGCACGACGAAGTGACCAGTAATAATTAATCCGCACCAGATATCGAGTATCTGTAACTTTCACATGTGCACATTTCCGTAAAGTCTCTGCCACGCGTTATGTAAACACGTTTGTCGTTTCGTTCAATATTAAAAAAAGGACGAACTACCATTGATGTTTGGGGAGAGCGGAGACAGTTATAAAGGGCAGTTGGCCTATCGTTGCTATGGAAAGCAATAGAAACGAGGGGCCAACTTCCTTATTAATAACCGACTCTAGTTTTCTTCACGTTGTCTTAAAAAACCTGCCAGAAAAGTTTTTAGTACCTAATTAAGTTCATGTAATGCTAAACTTACTCGCAAGGAAAGAGACTAGAGAATCACTGATATCTCGTTATTTATATGTATATTAACACGTTAACGAAATTGCGATTTCGTCATTTTAGGGGATTATAATTTTAACACTAGACCATTTGCGCAAGCGCGCGCCTAAAACGTATTTCATAACGATATTTACGATTTCTATGATCGTGAGTTATAAGGTGTGCTTTGGATTATATTAGCTATTTTGAACATAAAAACATAGAACGACTGCGGGGAGGCTTCTTCCTGATAAGAATAATTGGAAATCTCCATATATTTATAATTTAGTTGGTAGAGTAGATTTCCTAATTCTTTCATGAAACTGCTAATATCTCAAAACTATTGCAAAATAACGAAATATTTCTTTTATAAAGATTAATTACATTTCTTATAAAATATTAAGTAAAACAATGTGAAAATTTCATTCACAAAAAATATGCGCTAAATTAAAATTGCAGTTTATATTTTTAATTTAGTATTTGTTAATATGATTGATTAATTAATGATTCCAAAAATAATTTTTTACCCAATTTATTCATTTTATTAAACTAAAATAAGCAAGAAGCGAGACGTAAATACAGGGAGGTAAGGAAGGGAAGCAGAGAAATCCAAAGGTCAACAAAATGTTAATATCACGTTCACATGTGCAACTCTGGTATCGTTTTTATAATGATTTTGTCAAATTAATACTCTGTTCTTCTTCGTTATTACTTACGTTAGTTTCGAAATCATATATTTCTTTATAAACATAATTTTTGACAGCATTATTTCGTCTTTGATTGCCTAAATAAAACCGTCGGTTTTGCACGTCGTTCCAAAATTCAGACGAATAAAAATGACAGAGAAGAACAAGATGTATGGGGCCCTTTAAAAGATTGCTTAGTCCGAAGTGGGTCCTTTTTTCAAATTGATAAACACAACGTGAAATGAGCTGTATATACTTCTGTTTGTTTTGTTTTGAGAAATGGGCATTCGTGAGAAAAAATCTTATGTCATTCGCGCGGCTGTGTCTGGATAATAATATCAATTATTATATTCTTACTTCAACACTAATTTTATCAAATTGAATTTCCCCGCTTTAACTATTGAATACTATATCGATTATCAACTAACCAATTTACTTCAACACTAATTTTATCAAATTGAATTTCCTCGCTTTAACTATCGAATACTATATCGATATCGATTATCAACTAACCAATGGGGATAGGTGACCACGACTTTCGATTTAGTATATCGTGCTGGATTTTATTAGATAGGATTAATATTGATGTATTATGTAATAAACGTATATAATTACGTCTCTTTTAACAATTGCTATACGTTGTTTAAAAAATTTACGCCGCAACATTTATTTAATGAAAAAAATCGATAATCTCGACCTGAAAAACGAAGAAATCGACTAAGACTCACAGTCACTCGTCGTCATCGTCGTCCGAAGGAAATTTCATCACGTCTCGTTTAACCTCGCTAAACTCTGGCACCGCGTCAAGAGAGGAGGAAGCCGGCCAGGCTTAATTGATTAGCCGTGAAAAGTTCCAACGCAAAAAATCCATCGGAAACTTTCTGAGGTGCGATGCGATACTCGGTCCGTTAATCTCGGTTCCTTGTGGCGCGACGAAATATCATCGAGTTCGAGAACAAAAGGGACGCGGAGAGAACGATGTACTCCAGCCAAACCCAGCTACGTGAGCACATACTTTCTCCGAACATCTTTGTCCGCGGAAGTTTTTGAAACTCGTTTTCAACGGCAGGCTTACAGAGGAGGAATGTCTGATCCAGCAGAAATGTTTTCCCCAGTCGAGCGTGGAAAAGTGCAGCGTACGACGATAATATTGCACGTTCGTAGTCGACTGCATTCTTTTGAGAGAACTCGCTCGGTGCTCGATCCTAAGAGCCACTTCACACGTGCCGGATAAACGCGCCCGGTCCCGGGCCGGCGCCGGGTCAGCTGCGAGAACCCTTCGCACGTATAGCCGGTTTCTTCCCGGTCGCCACTGCGCTACTATCCTACTACGTACCACCCGTACCCCGTATCGGGTGGGCGTGGCCGGCGACTACCCGGTTTTGGTGCCGTCGGCCCGGTGCCGGGTAGGATCACCCGGCACGTGTGAAACGATGCATACTAGCCTATAGGGAAGCTGCACCTTGATTAGTGGCGCCATCGGTAGACATTCTCTGCATATTCTTGGTATAAACAATTCGTGACAGTATTAGGTTATATCAGAGTTTAATAGTGATTTTAATGTGAATCACATGCCTAAATCGGAGCAAAACTGTTGTGTTACTAATTGCAAAACTGCTAAAAATTCTTGCGAAAACAGTAATATTAAGTTTTACTCATTCCCGGGTAAATCCTACGAAATGGGAAGGCGACAGCAGTGGATAAAAAAGCTGTTAACCGAAAAAAGTAAGTAAGTTTAGTAGTCATTAAGAACCAAATTATCATTGTGGGAAGGCGACAGCAGTGGATAAAAGCTGTTAACCGAAAAAAGTAAGTTTAGGTTATTAGTCGTTGAGAACAAAATTGTTATTATATTGCAATATTTCAGTGAGGATGGTTCTTTATAGGTTCGTTCCAACTAACACGAGAACTTGTTCTGAACTCGACGGAGTGTTCATAGTCTGATCTAGCCGTCCCAAAAATCAGACTGCGCACACTCCGTCGAGTTCAGAACCAGTTCTCGTGTTCGTTGGAACGAACCCTATGGTTACCAACAAAATATTCAAAAATATGTAGTGCACATTTTGTCGGAGGCCAACGACGTACCATGCAGTCTCATCCTGCGTATATTCCAACTATATTCTCTGTGACACGGTCCCAAATTTCAACAGAAGCGGAGACGCAGGCTATTTCTCGTTTTGAAAGATATATGAAAAGGATCGACCGCACTTCTGAAACTTTTTTCAGTCCTAAAATTACGCAGGTGATACAAGCTAACAATGAAGATGAAGAGGTTGAAAGAATAATCCATCCCGTCAATACAAAAAGTAATGTTGAAACACAGTGTTGTTTTGACTCTTACGAAACAAATAAAGAATATTTTGTGTTTGAAAGTTCCTTAGATGGAAATAACTTTATAAAGGGGGTAAATTTATAGACATTTGTCTTATAACATGTCCAGTTATAAAAAACAGTCCATGGTGTTCTATTTCCTGAACATTTATCACATATTTTGCTTCACATAATTTCTTTCCTTTTAGCACTTCTGATGGTCTGTTATTATTGAAATAAATTTTTTCAAACCCACAGCGAATAACTGTCCATTTTTGGAAACAAATGCACAAAATACTTAAAAAATTACATTACACGAAGAAAACACCGACTTAAAAAAATTTAATGACACGTTTTGTTTATACCAACTATATTCCAGCAGCGATCACAAGGGGGCACTGTTCGCCGGTTCGTGCAGCTTCCCTATAGAACACCATCCCCACCACCCGGCGCCGGCCCGGGACCGGCCGCGTTTATAAGAGCCGCTTCACACGTACCGGATAAACGCGGCCGGTCCCGGGCCGGCGCCGGTTAAGCTGCGACAACCCTTCACACGTATAGCCGGTTTTTTCCCGGTCGCCACTGCGCTACTATCCTACTACGTACCACCCGTACCCCGTATCGGGTGGGCGTGGCCGGCGACTACCCGGTTTGGGTGCCGTCGGCCCGGTGCCGGGTAGGATCACCCGGCACGTGTGAAACGATGCTTACTAGCCTATAGTACACCATCCCCACCACCCGGCGCCGGCCCGGGACCGGACGCGTTTATCCGGCACGTGTGAAGTGGCTCTTAGGGTCGAGCACCGAGCGAGTTCCCTCAAAAGAACGCGGTCGACTACGAACGTGCAATATTATCGTCGTACGCTGCACTTTTCCACGCTCGACTGGGGAAAACATTTCTGCTGGATCAGACATTCCTCCTCTGTAAGCCTGCCGTTGAAAACGAGTTTCAAAAACTTCCGCGGACAAAGATGTTCGGAGAAAGTATGTGCTCACGTAGCTGGGTTTGGTTGGAGTACACCGTTCTCTCCGCGTCCCTTTTGTTCTCGAGAACTCGATGATATTTCGTCGCGCCACAAGGAGCTGAGATTAACGGACCGAGTATCGCATCGCACCTCAGAAAGTTTCCGATGGATTTTTTTCGTTGGAACTTTTCACGGCTAATCAATTAAGCTTGGCCGGCTTTCTCCTCTCTTGACGCGGTGCCAGAATTTAGCGAGGTTAAACGAGACGTGATGAAATTTCCTTCGGACGACGATGACGACGAGTGACTGTGAGTCTTAGTCGATTTCTTCGTTTTTCAGGTCGAGATTATCGATTTTTTTCATTAAATAAATGTTGCGGCGTAAATTTTTTAAACAACGTATAGCAATTGTTAAGAGACGAAATTAAATACGTTTAAGAGCCGCTTCACACGTGTCGGATAAACGCGGCCGGTCCCGGGCCGGTGCCGGGTCAACTGCGACAACCCTTGACACGTATTGGGATCTGACATGTCTCGATACGCCGTCTGGTAGCGAGAAGTAAAACTATTCCTAGTATACCGTTTAGTGAGTTAGCGAGTGACTGGCATTGGATTAATGTATGTATGTCGCGTATTCGCCCAAATGCTTCTCGCATTTGGGCCCTAGACCAGTGCGAGGGAAAAATTCGACACTCCTTGGGACCCTTTGAGTCATAAATTAAATCCGGGATAGTTCCTCAATGCCATAGGGTCCCGTGCACGTGTACGTCGGCCGGGACATAGGAACCGAGCACTGGAGTTTTCTCGGGATTTACAACACTTAATCCTGCCTTCCGCATTTCCCTGGAAATTTCTTCGCATTGCGTAGTTAGCACTCCCACCCCCGGTCGTAAGAGAAAACTAAAAAAGTCATACAAGCTCCTAGTCGAAGAGCGTCCAGTACGTTCAAAAACTTCGGAGCGAACAGAACATTATTATATTATTAAAAATTATACCTTATTCATATGTTGAATTAATAGAAAAATGGAAGGTGTAAGATACCTGCCCAAGAGGAAATTGCGTTCATAGTTAAAGCCATTCGTAAATGTTCGGAAGACCAAACATAAAATAGTTTGAGGAGAGAAAGGGAATGGAATCGGAATCCAGGAAAGAACGCAGTTGCGACGAAGGAGTAGACAGAAGCGAAGAAACTGGAGAGAGAGGGTTGTAGTTTGGTAAATACGTAGATTTTATTTTCGGGTTAACAACGAATGTCCGGGAACACTTAGAATTAGTGCGATGCTTGCGTAAATAAGGAGCAGGAGGAGATACGAACACGATAGGTAATGAATTTTTCACGACTGCTGGGAAACGGCTCGCAACGGAGGGGTATGCTTCAGCATGAGGGCGGGTTTTTTCCATTTCACGATGTAAGAAGAAAGTTTCGAGAAAGTGGAAGAGTAAAAACGTGAAAGACTCCGGAGTTGCGCGCAGATACGTCGACGTTCCGTGATGCGCCCGTCCAGGGACAGACATATGCGCGTCTCGAAGGCTGAATTTATATTTATGGGAGGTCAACCCTGGACGATAGCGGAGGGCGAAGGGTGCTCATGTCCTCCCGCGAGTCTAGTGAAATTTGGGAAGGATTCGCGGAGCCCTGCGCGTGCCAAAACAATAAATAATGACTTCACTCCCATAAGACTGTATCGGTAGTATACTCATTTCGGCCATATTGGATTTTTCGAACTAAGCTCCTCCCCCATGTCAGATCCCAATAGCCGGTTTTTTCCCGGTCGCCACTGTGCTACTATCCTACTACGTACCACCCGTGTCCCGTATCGGGTGGGCGTGGCCGGCGACTACCCGGTTTAGGTGCCGGGTAGGAT
This sequence comes from Xiphydria camelus, assembly GCA_963678675.1. Classification (NCBI taxonomy): domain Eukaryota; kingdom Metazoa; phylum Arthropoda; class Insecta; order Hymenoptera; family Xiphydriidae; genus Xiphydria; species Xiphydria camelus. The sequence goes on from OY783197.1 coordinate 6,462,460, forward strand.
CACCCGGCACGTGTGAAACGATGCATACTAGTCTATAGAACACCATCTCCACCACCCGGCGATAATTGTGATAAAGCATTAAGGTCAAAGCACATCTAGGCGAAGCGAAGCGACGCGCCGCGACGCGCCGCGAAGCGCGGCTGTGCAACGCACACTTGGGCGAAGCGAAGCGACGCGAAGCGAAGCGCGGCGAAGCGAAGCGCGGCGAAGAGAAGCGCGGCGAATTCTATCCCCTTCTCTACCAGGTATAAACAGCTATACCTGAAAATATCCATATATGGATACCCGGGTAGAGAAGGGAGGGAAGGGAAGCGCTGTGAAATGGCAGTAATTTTCACCTTTTTCGCCTTTTTCATTCATTTTCGCCCTTTTCAAACTGATGAACGCAACGTGAAATGAGCCGTGTACATGTTTTGTTTTGAGAAATGGGCATTCGTGAGGAAAAATAGTATATGTCATTCGGCGGAAATCCTCGGATTTTTAAGACTGTGTTTATATAGATCGTAGACTCCTCCCCAAACCATGCCTCGTGTTACTACCTAATTAAACACAGTCTGAAAAAATTTCGAATTTCCGCCTTATGATACAAGATACTATTTCGTGTGAGAAAATTCATTTCGTTGACGAGATCTATCTTGGAAAGGATTTTCGAATCGTTAACGGAAGTGATCGACGAAACTTTACATCCGTTAAGGAATTACATTCCGTCCACGATAAACATTTCTCGCGGCGCTTCGCTTCGCGGCGCTTCGCTTCGCCGCGCCTCGCTTCGCCGCGCTTCGCTTCGCGGCGCTTCGCTTCGCTCAAGTGTGCGTTACCTCGTAAGAATCAATGGAAATATAAAAGGTAGCTTCGCTTCGCGGCGCGTCGCTTCGCTGCGCTTCCAGTCGCACAAGTGTGCTTATCCTAGGTCGCGGCGCTTCGCTCAAGTGTGCGTTACCTCATAAGAATCAATGGAAATATAAAAGGTAGCTTCGCTTCGCGGTGCGTCGCTTCGCTTCGCCTAGATGTGCTTTGGCCTTTAGAAGTCATACCAGAATCATCGCGATCAACTCTATTTACCATCATACAAACGAAAATATCTGGAAATGCACGCGCTCTCATTAGAAACCGTACGTTTGCAAATTGGGCAACATTGAAAAAGTACCTTCTTGATGCATATTCTGAAAAACGATCACACGGTTAATGGCAGTTAGAATTATCATCATGCAGACAAGGCCCACAGGAAGATGTTATATCTTATGCTACTAAAAATAGAAAATTGCCTGATTAAACTTACTAATAGCCTTGAACTTGATTCAACTGAAGTAGAGAGACAAGCTTGCATAAAATTATTACAAAAACAAGCCACTACAGTTTTTATACTAGGACTGCAAAAAGATTTATCACTAGTAGTAAAGACACAAAAACCGGATACACTTGAAGATGCGATTCAATTAGCTATAGCTGAAGAATGTGAGCAAAAATCTCGGAGGGAAATAGAAAAATTCCAAAACGTAAGCTTCCGAGAAACAAAATACTGCACAAATTGCGATCATTCAGGCCACAGTACTTTTCAATGTCATTACAATCGTCCATCTAATCTTCCACGTTCCCCGGCTTTTTCGGTTATTAAAACAGAACCAAATATAAGACAATTAGATGCAAGAAACCCTCAGCAAAACCAGATTAATAATCAAACGCACTTCCGACAGGACTATTACCAGAAGTCTTGCAATTACTGCAAAAAATACGGTCATTTAATTCACGAATGTCGTAAACGATAATTCAATAATTCTAGAAGGAACGAAGCACAAGGTCACTCTAATAACGATCCCTTTTCTCTAGCAAGTACTAAATTAAATACATACCAAAACCCCAATCGCGTTAATACGCAAATTGACAAATCATCCTCTCAAAGGGTAAATTGTGTAGACGTACTTGTCAACCCTTGCCATCCTTTAAACACGGACGATGACAATAATTCTTTAAACTCCAACTCTGCCCCGGTAACTGCCGTACCGTGGAGCATTCTCAACATACAGGCAACAATAAACTCATTTCAAGGTATAACGACCCTGGAAACATCCAAATTGACCAAGCAATAGATAATCCATTAACATTACTAGTTGATTGTGGAGCAAATATTTCAATCATAAAAATATCACAATTACGAGGCGAAATACCCTGCTATGAAGATGTTAAAGTGAGACTTAACGGGCTCTCCAACGAAAATTTCCAATCATTAGGCTACTGCAAATTAGATATTAACATCAAAGGTACCAAATATCCAGCAATATTTCATGTCGTTAAAGACTCCTTCCCAATTCCATATCCTGGAATATTAGGCGACGATCTTTTAACTGGATTACAAATCAATACCGACAATGTAAACAACCTCCTACACTCTTCCCTTATAGTTCAATTCCACTAATTAAAATAAAGAAGGACCTAAAATCTAAAACAGAACCTCACGTCTGGAAGATTAAAGGACGAACTGAAACAATAATCCCTGTCGAAATTTTAAATTCCATAACAAAAGAAGGGATTCTAAATACAATCGAGTTGCAGAAAGGTTTATTTTTGAGCGCGAGCATAGTAAATGTAAATACAAGCAATCAAGCCCTCACTTCCATACTTAATACAACGAAAGAAGATTATGAAATTAAAACTCCTCAAGTAAGATTAGAACCCCTCTCAAACGAAAATTTACAAATATTACAATTACAAACTCACGATATATCCGAGGAAGATTTTCGTTCAGAACGATTGCGAACATTAGACAAAACTCTTCGATTGGATCATTTAAACTCAGAACAATGTGCCTCAATTCTCGATGTTTGTCACGACTATAACCATCTCTTCCATCTCGAAGGAGACACACTTCCCATGACTCATACTATGATGCATAAAATTCCAACAACCACTGATACTCCTATCAATGTAAAAAGTTATCGCTACCCCGCAATCCATAAAGACGAAGTCACTAAACAAATATCAAAAATGGAAGAAGGAAAAATTATCGAACCGTCTGAATTTCCCTGGAATGCACCCGTCTGGGTAGTACCAAAAAAAAAGGGATGCCTCGGGAAAACAAAAGTGGCGAGTTGTAATAGATTACCGTAAGCTCAATGATATAACTATTGACGACGCACACCCACTACCCAACATTACCGACCCGAGTGACAAGATTTCTCGGCCAATAAAGATTCTATGTAGGCACGATATTGGTTTTGTACCGGCCAGCCTATGTAGGTTTTCCATTATGAGGGCAATGTTGGTTTGGGAACGGTCAACCTACATATACGTCACCTACATACAAGCGATATTGGTCCTATGACGGACAGCCTATAAAGGTCACTTCCTACGTAGGGGCGATATTGGTTTGGCAATATCTGGCCTACATAGGCCATTCTATATAAGGGCAATCTTAGTTTTGCGAAAGTCATCCTATGAAGGCCAAATCCTACATAGGAGCGATATTGATTTTACAATATCCGGCTTTTATAGGTTATCCTCTATAGGGGCAATGTCGGTGTTGCGATTGTCAACCTATATAGGCCACACTACATGTAGGCGATGTTAGGCTTGTGACGGTCAGCCTATATAGGCCACATCCTATGTAGGGAAGAAATTGGTTCCACAATATCCGGCTTTTATAGGTTATTCTTTATACGAACGATGTTGGTTTTGCGATTGTCGACCTATATAGGCCACACTACATGTGAGCGATGTCAGTTTTGTGACGGCCAGCCTATATAGAAGGGCATTCACCACAAAATATATATACAAAAGATGTCGCGTCGGTCATATATACTATAATATAAGATCGAGGGGACAATTCTTGCACCCAGTACTCTCGTGGGCTTCGGCACTGAACTCTAAAGTTTACTATGGATCGGAAACGGACATTGATCCGAGAACGTGTTCAAAAGCATCGATGTAAAAAGCGTGCTCTGAAAAAGTGGGAACAAGTACGGAATGCTGCAGTGTTGGAAGAAGAAGGGGACTCTGGTTAGTATTACATAAAAATCGTACGTAATTTAACATTTTATAATCATTTCAGTACGCGTTTTATTGAAGTACTTTAACTTTTTATGAAGAAATGATTGTTCCTCATTTGATTGAATTTTTTATACTTTCTAATGGATATTATAGTTGATTGAATATTGGAAACCTAACCTAAATCTCGAAAACGAGAAATATCATAATTTTTTATAAGATCGCGCGCGCGTTAATTCTATAGTAATATTTCTAAAAATTAACAATACTAATCCATGAAATTATCATTTCTCCCATGAAAATTTCCCTCGACTTGAGAGTTAACACTTAACTTGAGGGAGATTTATGCGATGATATTGATTTATTATCAAGTTTTCACCATTACGTCACAATTTTCGATTTAAACGGAAATTTTACTGGACTATTAGGAGTGGACGCGCCAAGCAAGGGTGATCCACGATGCCAGGTTGAAGCGGGCAGTTTCCCCCACAGTGACGTCAAGGCAACGGGGCTTTCCAACGCAGGCCCAGGACAAAGGAGCAAGGAGGACTCATGCTCCTCGAAGCAATCGAAGGAAGGCATTCAACATGTTTTTTTTCGGTTCAGTTGTTAATTAATCATAATAAATGATTCATGAATTTTAATATAATTATGCTGTTCTCTATATGGAAATTCGATATTTCTCTGTGCAATAAAAATTGATGTTCTATGCATTTGATTGATTTTATCTTAATTATTCTGACCATTTTACTTTAATTGTTTCGGCAATGTTTGGCCTGTGATATAGTCCGTGAATTACTTGGTCTGTATAATCTCTGAATCACTCAATTGGCTTATGTAGGTGGTACATCACACGGCGTGAATAGCCTCCATTGCGAGTGTTGTACTCTTGCTACGTAGGCCTATACAGGCTTGCTGGCCTATGTAGCCTGAATATCGTGAGGCCTATATCGTTCGCAAATTAAATACCCTATATAGCCTGAATATCACGTGGCCTATATAGTCTGCAAATGGTAAGGCTTATATAGGCTGTACATTGCATGGCCTACATAGTCTGTAAATCGTGTGGCCCATATAGTCTGCAAAGCGTACGGCCTATATAGGCTGTACATTGCATGGCCTATATAGTCTGTAAATAGTGTGACCTACATAGGCTCTACATTGCATGGCCTATATAGCCACTTTATAGACGAGCGTTACACTTCCTATATAGGCACTATGCAGGCTGCAGCTCGGTCGGCCTATATTGCCACCTCGGAAGGCCGATGTTGCCCCTACATAGAGCCGATGAATTTTGTCAGTCGGGGATATTCTGGATCAACTCGGACATTCTAAATATTTCAGTACCCTTGACCTTGCTTCCGGGTTCCACCAAATTCCAATGCATCCAAATGATGCAGCCAAAACAGCCTTCTCAACACCTTCAGGACATTATCAGTTTACGCGAATGCCATTTGGCTAAAAAACGTCCCCGCCACTTTCCAACGTCTGATGTATATCGTTCTAGCAGGTATCCAAGGATTGAAATGCCTAGTTTATTTAGATGACAATAATTTTCGCGGATTCCCTACGCACTCATGACCAACGTTTAAGAGAAGTATTTGAACGTCTCTCAAAGCACAACCTCAAACTGCAACCCGATAAATGTGAGTTTTTAAGGCGTTAAGTCATGTATTTGGGTCACCTAATTTCAGATTCGGGAGTCAAACCAGATCCTACGAAAACAAAAGCAGTAACAGAATTCCCAATACCTACATCTCGAAGCGATACCCGACTGACAAAATTCATCGGCTCTATGTAGGGGCAACATCGGCCTTCCGAGGTGGCAATATAGGCCGACCGAGCTGCAGCCTGCATAGTGCCTATATAGGAAGTGTAACGCTCGTCTATAAAGTGGCTATATAGGCCATGCAATGTAGAGCCTATGTAGGTCACACTATTTACAGACTATATAGGCCATGCAATGTACAGCCTATATAGGCCGTACGCTTTGCAGACTATATGGGCCACACGATTTACAGACTATGTAGGCCATGCAATGTACAGCCTATATAAGCCTTACCATTTGCAGACTATATAGGCCACGTGATATTCAGGCTATATAGGGTATTTAGTTTGCGAACGATATAGGCCTCACGATATTCAGGCTACATATAGGCCAGCAAGCTAGAGTCTGTATAGGCCTACGTAGCAAGAGTACAACACTCGCAATGGAGGCTATTCACGCCGTGTGATGTACCACCTACATAAGCCAATTGAGTGATTCAGAGATTATACAGACCAAGAGTAATTCACGGACTATATCACAGGCCAAACATTGCCGAAACAATTAAAGTCAAATGGTAAGAATAATTAAGATAAAATCAATCAAATGCATAGAACATCAATTTTTATTGCACAGAGAAATATCGAATTTCCATATAGAGAACAGCATAATTATATTAAAATTCATGAATCACTTATTATGATTAATTAACAACTGAACCGAAAAAAAACATGTTGAATGCCTTCCTTCGATTGCTTCGAGGATCATGAGTCCTCCTTGCTCCTTTGTCCTGGGCCTGCGTTGGAAAGCCCCGTTGCCTTGACGTCACTGTGGGGGAAACTGCCCGCTTCAACCTGGCATCGTGGATCGCCCTTGCTTGGCGCGTCCACTCCTAATAGTCCAGTAAAATTTCCGTTTAAATCGAAAATTGTAACGTAATGGTGAAAACTTGATAATAAATCAATATCATCGCATAAATCTCCCTCAAGTTAAGTGTTAACTCTCAAGTCGAGGGAAATTCTCATGGGAGAAATGATAATTTCATGGATTAGTATTGTTAATTTTTAGAAATATTACTATAGAATTAACGCGCGCGCAATCTTATAAAAAATTATGATATTTCTCGTTTTCGAGATTTAGGTTAGGTTTCCAATATTCAATCAACTATAATATCCATTAGAAAGTATACAAAATTCAATCAAATGAGGAACAATCATTTCTTCATAAAAAGTTAAAGTACTTCAATAAAACGCGTACTAAAATGATTATAAAATGTTAAATTACGTACGATTTTTATGTAATACTAACCAGAGTCCCCTTCTTCTTTCAACACTGCAGCATTCCGTACTTGTTCCCACTTTTTCAGAGCACGCTTTTTACATCGATGCTTTTGAACACGTTCTCGGATCAATGTCCGTTTCCGATCCATAGTAAACTTTAGAGTTCAGTGCCGAAGCCCACGAAAGTACTGGGTGCAAGAATTGTCCCCTCGATCTTATATTATAGTATATATGACCGACGCGACATCTTTTGTATATATATTTTGTGGTGAATGCCCTTCTATATAGGCTGGCCGTCACAGAACTGACATCGCTCACATGTAGTGTGGCCTATATAGGTCGACAATCGCAAAACCAACATCGTTCGTATAAAGAATAACCTATAAAAGCCGGATATTGTGGAACCAATATCTTCCCTACATAGGATGTGGCCTATATAGGCTGACCGTCACAGGCCTAACATCGCCTACATGTAGTGTGGCCTATATAGGTTGACAATCGCAACACCGACATCGCCCCTATACAGGATAACCTATAAAAGCCGGATATTGTGAAACCAATACCGCCCCTACATAGGATGTGGCCTATATAGGCTGACCGTCACAGGCCTAACATCGCTCGCATGTAGTGTGGCCCATATAGGTTGACAATCGCAACACCGACATGGCCCCTATACAGGATAACCTATAAAAGCCGGATATTGTGAAACCAATACCGCCCCTACATAGGATATGGCCTATATAGGCTGACCGTCACAGGCCTAACATCGCTCGCATGTAGTGTGGCCCATATAAGTTGACAATCGCAAAACCAACATTGCCCCTATAAAGGATAACCTATAACAGCCGGATATTGTAAAATCAATATCGCTCCTATGTAGGATTTGGCCTTCATAGGATGACTTTCGCAAAACTAAGATTGACCTTATATAGAATGGCCTATGTAGGCCAGATATTGCCAAACCAATATCGCCCCTACGTAGGAAGTGACCTTTATAGGTTGTCCGTCATAGGACCAATATCAATGTATATAGGTGACGTATGTGTAGGTTGACCGTTCCCAAACCAACATTGCCCTCATAATGGAAAACCTACATAGACTGGCCGGTACAAAACCAATATCGTGCCTACATAGAATCTTTATTGGCCGAGAAATCTTGTCACTCGGGTATCCAATCATTCCTGGGACTAGTTGGTTACTACCGAAGATTCATCGAAAACTTCAGTAAAATCACCAAACCGCTTACTAATTTATTAAAAAAGGATGTTATATTTTCTTGGGGATGTGTGCAACAAGAAGCTTTCAAAATTTTAAAACATAAACTAACATCTGAACCTATCCTAATATATCCTGATTTCTCTAAAGAATTTATTCTCTAAGAATAAAGAATAAGATGGAGATTAAAACTAGAGG
>OY783197.1:6471098-6666098 GCA_963678675.1 Xiphydria camelus
AGAGAGAGAGAGAGAGAGAGAGAGAGAGAGAGAGAGAGAGAGAGAGAGAGAGAGGAGAGGATGAGGAGAGAGAGAGAGAGAGAGAGAGAGAGAGAGAGAGAGAGAGAGAGAGGAGAGAGAGAGAGAGAGAGAGAGAGAGAGAGAGAGAGAGAGAGAGAGAGAGAGAGAGAGAGAGAGATGAGAGAGAGAGAGATGAGGAGTGAGAGAGAGAGAGAGAGAGAGAGAGAGAGAGAGAGAGAGAGAGAGAGAGAGAGAGAGAGAGAGGAGTTGCAGTTAAAACTGCTTCCCCCCTGAATACTTTATCTAAATCAGCACCATGTACCATACTTCGAGCTTTTTCTACTATTATTCGATTCATTCGTTCAGCGACCGAATTTTGTTGAGGAGTGTATGGTACAGTGAAGTGATACTGAATTCCCTTTTTAGCACTGAAATCTTTTAATTCGATTTGACGAGTACTCTCTACCGTTATCACCAATATAAATGCGCGACTTTGAGATTAAAATGTGCCTCGCTTTTTGCTACATAATCTTGAAAGCAGTTTAAAACTTCTGATTTTTGAGCAATTAAGTAAACAACGGTATAATGAGTATTTTCGTCTATGAATGTCAAGAAATAATTTTTGTCGTCAAAAGTTGCCGGGGTGATCGGCCCGCACACGTCAGTGTGAACAATGAATAGAGGCCTTGTAACATGAGATCGGTCCTTTTGTTTTGAAAAAGCCAACCGTGCCTGTGTACCGTATATACAAGCTTCACATAATTGATTTTCAGAATTTTCGGAATTTACTGTCTCTTTTAATGATGTATCATTTATTAGATTATTTTTCTTCATTGATAATAATTTTGATTTTTCAATATGGCCGAGACGTTCGTGCCAAAGCCTGTATGTATCTTTCGACGTGCTTTTACTTTCACTCGTTTGATTACATACGTGCTTATTTAAATTAAATATGATACTTGAAAGTTTATTTCTCATCTTACCAGTCATGACCATTTTGCCTTCCTTCGTTACTATGATATCTCCAGTGTGCTTAAAGGTAGTGTCCATCCCTGCATCCTGTATCTGTGGTACGGATAGAATGTTGTATGGAACGTCTGGTGAGTACAGTACTTCCTTCAGTTCCGCTAGGACTCCCATGTTGGTGATTATTTTTATTGTTCCCCTTTTGTACGCCTTCACAGTGACTTCCTTCTTAGCAATGGACACATACACTGGTTCACTCAGGTTTATCACTGTTGTAAAAATGTCTAATTTATTTATCAAGTGATCAGTGGCTCCAGAATCCACCAAAAATACCACTTTATTTGGATCATCTTGATCAGTATTTAAAACTTGTAATGAACCAACATAACTGACAAATGCCAAATGCTCACTGTCTCGAAGTTGAATGGTTTGAATGGTTCTTTGGCGATCTTCGGTATTTGAATTTTTGTAAAAACAATGTTGTGAATCATGGTTTCGTCTGCCACAATATTCACATTTCTTGAAGTTCCATTTGTTGTATTGTCCTCGACTTTGGTTTGAATGTTTGAACGGAGTGTTTGCAGATTTATTGAATTGACCATATCCATGTTGTTGAGCTTGTCCTTATGGTTGACCATACTTTGGTTTGAATTTCTGATTATTTTTCTATTTTCCTTTGCCGTTATTATTCTTCTTCGATTTGTTCTGCTGTGATTTCTGTGTGACCTCTACGTGCAGGGCTTTGCTGTTTGAGTCGCTTCTTCATTTTTTAATTTTAGTTCGTAGTCCAAAAGCTGTTCTTTCACAAATTCAAGAGTCATTGTCTGTGTATTCACTGCTTGAATTGCTGTACTGATCGCATCATATGAAGTTGGTAGTGACATTAATAGTCTTGCAATTTTATTTGCTTCTTTTAATTCTCCACCAGCTGCTTCTAATTCGACCACCATTCATCGAATATGATAAAATGCTTGGAAAGGGCCATATCACTTTTAAACTTGAGAGCTAACAATTTTTTCTCCATTGTAATCTGTGTTGCCATGCTTGTACGTTCATAAATCGAGTCTATCTTTTTAAATATATCACGAGGACTATTCTCTTTTGTAGCTAATCTCACCATAGAATCACTCACACCCGATAATTAATGCTTTTGCATACTATCGCACTTTTTCTAATCATCCGTGATAACAGCGGAAGGATCATCATCGATAACGTGAAGAACTTCTTCCTTTTCCATCAATGCACGCACTCGCAATTTCCATATTGCGTGTTTATCACCACTAAATGGTTTAATGTGTTCTATTTATTTTTATTTTCTTCCTCACTCATATTGTCACAGTAATTTTATTTGCACCGAAGTGTCCATAGACTTACAATTATTTATTTAAATGGTTTCTTAATTAAATTAAAAATAACAACACGATGATCAGTCCATTAAAATATAACTTTACACGTTGCCTGGGCCCATAACCTATTGGATTATGGAATTTTGGTAAGGAATTGATTAAAGATAAATTCAACGTTGAGTGGGAATTTTAGATATTTTATTTGGAGGCCTTCGCAGCTGCACTGCCAGAGACTCACAAAGCAGACTCCTTGTCCCTTCTATTTCTTCTCGAGGGTTTCATACGTCACTTGTATATATTTTAAGTAAGATAGTAAGTAAAACTTCGTTGGTAACCTCAAAAAAAACGTGTACAGGGTACACACAACAGAAGTGAAACTTCATGCGTAAACCCACGAAATACTAAGATTGAAAAACAAAATTAGAAAAAAAGGTATGGTGAAAAAAACAATAAAATGTAATCATGCAGTCAAGAAGGTGACGAGAAGTTTTGCATATAATCATCAATAAATAAACAGACGCAAAACTTCTCGTTACTTTCTCGACTGCATGATTATAATTTATTCTATTTTTTTTCACCTTACCTTTTTTTCTAATTTTGTTTTTCAATCTTAGTATTTCGTGGGTTTACGCATGAAGCTTCACTTCTGTTGCGTGTACCCTGTACACGTTTTTTTTGTTATGTTTTATTTGTCATAAATATATAATTTATGTTTAAGAAGTGTTACAATTGTCTCCGAACACCATTACAACTTTCCCAGGGGTTGGGACGGTTGTAACACTTCTAACAGGCCTATTTAATCAAAAATAACTTTTTATTGATTTCATGAATAATCCTCATCTTGAACTAACTTTGTACTAAATCAAAGTCTCTATTTGAATGTGCCTAACATTTATTTATAACTATCATATTTTAATCGCCATAGTGCAATAAAGGTAAATTGTTACAATAGGGAGGTTCGGTAATTTAAAAAAAAATGAAAATCGATAGAGTTTGGGACACAAAAACGTTAACCGAAGTTGTAGCGCAAAATTAAGTGTTAATCGTGCTATAAATATTTAAAAATCATGAATTGACGCGAGGCTAGAAAACGGGACCTCGACACGAGGCTACGTTGCGTGACGTCAGTTGCCAGACACCCCCGCCACAACGTCCAAACTATGCTCGCCACAAGTAGATTCACCGTAGAAAACGCAACAGCCAGCAGTACGTATTAAGTATAGTAAGCCGTAATCCTCTCTTCCCGATCTACAAATTATTTCGTATTATGTATTAAAACATTTTACAACACAATATTAACATTGGAAATGTTTAAGGAATCGGTGCTCTGAGGTAGGAGTGCACGAAACTTCAAAATGTAACAAATGTTCGGTCGCGACCCCTGGGCGTTTGAGTGGGCGTTGGGAGCTGATCTTGGTATCATTTTGTAGATTGCAATTTTCTCTGTCTAATGAAGGTAATTTCAAGATTCTAATTGGAAGGGTATGGACACGGTGAGAAAAATAGAAGTCCGGGTGGTTTGACTCGTCCACTAGAGCGGCACGGCTCCCGTGTTTATAAACTCGATATGTTTATTTCCGACGCGCGATAAGATTTCTCGCTCGGGCGGTATGATGCTAAGTGTACCCGTACCTATACTACGAGGCTCGGCCTGCATTCTTATTCAGCGTAGTTAGTCTCAGCTTAGCATTCACATGGAATAGGTTTGTCCGCGCGAAAAGGTAAAATCGCCTCGAGTGGCTGGTTCGCGCGCGCGAAATGTCCTCGACTCATTTCCTCGAAAGGGAATCAAATCTGTAGTAAATATAACTGTTGTAATCGTATATAATAATTTTAATGGATAAATTTGTATGATGAAAACTTAGTAACACAAAGTTTACTGTACAATCTTTTCACAGTGTACATTAGATTTTCGCGATATTCGCGAAATCATCTTGAATTGCTGATTCGCACGTGCGAAAAAGGTCTTGAGGGCAAAGGATTAACTCCAAAATTTTGAGAACGATCATTCAAGCTTTATGTGCAAAATATTGATTTTTTGACATCTTCTCTCTCAACACCCTATATTTCGGAATATAAGCGATTCCCGAAACATGTTTATATAAGTTTTTTTTATTAAAATATTGCAAGGAATTACACCCTGAAGTTACGAGCCATAATTGGGAAACACCCTATATACCGCCCATTTGATGGCGAGATTGACCCTAGATTAATGAGGTATGCATACAGATCGTGATAATACTGAGCGGTTAGGACTGATATTTAGAATTCCGACTATCGTTTGTCGAAACAATGATAGCACTTAGTCATAGTGGCAATTAGAAAGATTTTCACAACAAAAGTAAAACTCGTTCAGAATATATTGCGTCTGAAGAATATTCAGCGACTTGTAACAAAAGACAGTCGCGGGCTCGTGGATTATTCCGCACTCGGTGATAGAAGACAGTCGCGGACTCATGGAATTTTTTCGCGCTTTACGCAAATGGGTTAAGAGGTACGAATCGACCTTCCGAATTCCGTCTATCGTGCGACGGAATACCAGACTTTCGTATGGCACGTGCCACTCCTGTAGGCTTCTCATGGTGTCGAAGTGGCGCGGCGGTGGCGGGAGTCACCACGCCAGTGCCACGTCACCTCTATCTGAATAGCCTCATAGGGACCGTGCATGATGATTGCTACGCCACCTGATGACAATAATTAGAATTTTGGGAGAAAATTTCACAAGTGTTCTCATATGGGAGAAATTTTTAATTATTGAAATATTAATTATTTGGACAAATTATTAATATCATTATGCGTACATCGTATCACGTATGTTGCATTCAAAATTGTTGAAGTGCCGGGAATCATGAAAAACCGTCTAGTGGACAAATTAAATTTTACAAATTTCCCACTGCTAGCGTTCATCGGGCATGGGAGCGTGATAAACGAATGTCATAAGCCTTTGAGACTGTGGTCTGAGCTACAACCTTTGAGGTTATGGTTACTTTTTGTGTTTCGGGATTATTTATCTCTTCATCATTCAATACATGACCTGAGTGAAACAGTTTTGCACCTTTATCTTTATTTTGGCCTTCAGTGGGGGTATTTTGTATTGGCAAAAAATCCTTGCCTTATTATTTTTAACATTTTTAACTTTTCTTATTCTACACACCCCGACTCGAATTCTGTCGCTGAGGAATTTTCAAGAGGAAGTTTAGCAGAGTCGCGTGTAGATGACCGATACGGGAGACGATGCGGGAGACGTGGCTGACAGGATTGCGGGGTATGGAATGATAAGGTTAAATTTTGTGAATTCGTTGTATAAAAATAAATGTTCGTAAAAAGTTATTATTGTGAAGTAGTGGTAACTAAACTGATAGAAAATTAGATTAATTTTTCTCTACCGAATTCACAAAACAACTTCATCATTCCATACCTCTGCTAAACTTCCTCTTGAAAATTCCCCAGCGACAAAATCCGAGTCGGGGGGTGTATGTTCCCCGTGTTAAAAAGTATCCCTTAATTTCTTATAATCGCTAGATGTAGCAAAAGCATCGACGCTACAACTCCCTCTATAGTTTTTGCACGGCCCCTATAGGCTAACATGCAGGTGGGACATGCCCGTACCACGCTAGTCCCACACCACTACCACGCACCAGTTCTGTGTGAATCGGACCTAACGATTCTTCGCGGTGCGAAAACGTATATCTCCCGGGTATGTGTTGTGTCGTGTGTGTATTGAGGCCATATTAAAATTTTTAAAAAGACCCGTTGCTAAAACCCATTTCTGCCAATTTGTGTACAAAAAGACACCGGCACTGTTTCTCGTCACTAACGTGTACGGCATGACAATTACTCATTCGGAAGATTTTCTACATCGCATGATTATAAGACATATTTATCAATTAGAGCCGAAGCATTGAGTTCAACTGCTAGTGCCCATAGTAAGTCACTGGTGGCATGAAGAGAGTAGACAATTAATGTGTGTGCAAGAATTTGTCGAACGTTTTGTAACGGATGTTAAAGTGTTGGCAAGTGTTCCGGTGTTCGTGGAAGCGTGTAAACGGTTCAGTATTCTAGATAACATGAAACAAATGTTTGCAAATTTGCGCAAGAAATTGTTAACCGCCAAAGCGCCTTCTCGTTCCTCTGCGGGTGAAGATAGTCCAGGCATTTTTGAATTCAAAGTCTTTAATAACAATGATATACCTAGTTGCATTAATTCTCCCTTATTTCTCTTTGAGAAAACCAGTCGAGAAATGAAAATGGTTAAGTGGGAACAATTGATCAATCCAACTTATATGCACAAAATGATGCTCTTGCAAATTCGTGGTTTAAAAATTACTCGAAGTGGTATTTCTCTAGATATGACAGTGGAATCGATGGCTTATATGCCACTAGAATTTTCTACGAGTCGACCCCGGTAAAGATTTTGCAATGGCGATGTCACAAAAATGTGAACTATTTAAGATGTCCAAGGATTCATCTTCTTCAGATGATGAACAACCTTTGTCATCGCAATATGTTCGCGGTACTTTGATTCGTACAGATGATTGGTGATGATGTATGTAGTGTTAAATTTTCAGTTTTATTTCTGTTACAAAATATTCGTATTTCTCATGCAAAAAGGTGCGTATTTATTATGTCATTACTTTTCAGGGTTTTCATTCTATTTCAAAGTGTTAGTACGAGGGTATCTGCGAAGTCAGGTTTCATTTCTTTTAGAAATATAAAAATTCCTTTTTCTTATATCATACTGTATGTTCATGTTTCTATTCATATAATATAATATGTGTTTCTTATATGTATTTTTTCGTGTCAATACACTTATGACCTACTTTATTGTTTTTAGTCAATTATACAGTTCCTTCGTTTTCTCATGTACCGTGCCACACTTCGCTGTAACTGACAAGGAAACGTTTCGAGGCCGCCGCTTCCGATCTTGATGAAACTTCGTAAATTTAAAGTTTATCGAAAAATAAGAGACCCCTATTTTTTATAGCGGCCCAATTTTGGTTTAAGGGGGTGAAATGGACCCCTGAATTTTCACCCCCTTCGAGCTATCTCCGAAACGAAGCGAGATAGATGAAAACTTTCAATGCACGTTTTGTTTGGTTTTTTTAATATAATAAAATCCCCTAAACGGATTTTGAAAAAAAGCATTATTTTTCAAAAAAAAAAAATTTTTTATCTAATTTTTCGAAATTTCGGTTTAGTCATGTGGACAAAAACTTAGGAAATTTTATTACAAATTCAACCATGTATGACATGATATATTTCCCTCCTACAGTTTTGCAAATTTCTAACTTTTATGTCTGATAATGAGCGGGCTACCAATGGCAGTGACGGGATAGGTCGGGGGTTATTACTTCTATGTATTTTAATGCCACTTTTCTTTTATTTAATAAAGTTCAACTTCTATGGCTCATAATTATGACAATAATGGTATTCCGTGAAAAAATGTTTCATACAAAGTTGTTTCTTACACCAAGCACACGTAATAACGGCAATATCGCCACATATGTGGCATCGTGGTTCCGAGTCCTGTGCAAAACAAAATTCTACAGGATGTTCAAATTCAGGAGGTCTCCTGAATATATATCCACTCTTGAACCACGAATATTTAATAAAGTTAGTAAACCGTGGTGAAGAAAACTGATTATGAGTAAGAGATTGAAGTTTTAAAATATTATCTCTCGAATGAAGGTTAATATCGTAATTGAAAAGAGTTACAATATCTGAAAACCTCCTTACAAAATTCTTCCACATTCGAAATCCGTATACGTCTAGCGGTTGAATCAGTCCGGTGGTGCCTTATGGAATCGTCATTAATATTATTGTCTTGTCTTCTGGTGTAGCTTCACGAACACTTCGCTTACATTGTCCACTCCAAGAGTCCAGCAGTAAGACGCTTGTAGATCCAGTGTTAGGGAAGTAAACTTCTTGCAGCCATGTTTTCATGAGATCGGTTGTAAGTTTCCCAGATTTGGAAGCCATGAAGTATACATTTGGCGGCCTAAACACGGTTTGTTGCACTCGTTCTCCCAATTGCCCACTAGCCTCTTTTAATACCACATAAAGAGGCGACAGTAGTTTTCCATCAGCAGATATGGAGGGTTGTATAGTATAGCTGTGGGTTGTAGAAGATATTGATTGTACCACAGCTTCAATTTTTTTTTGCCCCGATGTAGCTAAAGTTCGGCCAGAATGTATTTCTAAATTAAATCCACTCTGATCAGAGTTAAATACATTTTGTGGTCCATATTGTATAATCAGTGGCTTCACTTGTTCTACGAAGGCATGGCTTCGTACTTTCAAACTTTCCTCACCCTCAACGTTTTTTCTCGTTACAAACTTTGTGATCTTTCGAGAGATAATTCTATATGCTTTCTTGAATGACCTCAACCATGTTTGACTTGCTTTGAAGGTTGGAAGATTCTCTACTTCTTTTGCTTGTAAAGCCCATCGTTTAAGGTCTACATCATGTACTATTATTTTCGATCTACTAGCTTCTACAAATTTATCAAAAGTATATTTCGCTATGCGTATTAATTTATCATTTTGAGTACCCCCCTGTCCTACTTGCGCAGCCCATCTTCGTAATTGTCTATCAGATTTCACTTTTTTAAACTGATGTTGAACTGCTGCTACGGTTCGACGTCTTTTCTTCCCACTGTTCCAGTAATCTATGGCACTTTGTTTATATTCAAAGCTAACCGCTTCTTCATCGGGTGTACAGGGATATGGTTCTGGAGGTATAGAGGTTTCTACGTGAGGAACATCCTCGACATCCGATTCCAGCCAGTCAGTATTAACAGCGTGCATTTCACTATCCTCGATTGAATCTTCCAATTCCAATTTATTTTCATGTTCGACTCGAAATGATGAATCCTCCATGCTACGTATAATAATATTTTGTAATAAATCTTTCAATTGCACTTCTGCACTATTCATTGGAGTTTCTCTTCCATTTGGTACACTGAAAACGGCCACCAATAAAGTTAACACATTGATCGGATTTATAATTGCCATAATAATAATATGAACTGCTGTGCACCATAGAAACTGAATATTCAGACTAAAAAGCTTTCTCTTTCGCTTCCTTATATATAATGAAGTCGCCTCACAAGAACGAAACAGACTGGAGAGGGTGGGAGGTCCGACTTCCCAAAAAGGGGCCATCATCCTCGGAGTCCGCGTACGAAACTCGAGAGCGCGTACGAAAATATTTTTACATGGGCACAGAGCCAACTAATAATAAAGCTTGTCCAAAGAACTAAACTCCCTCTTTCGCATCACCGGGGCCATATAAGGCAACCCTACAAATAACAGGAATGTTGTTTACGGCATTTTCGAGGAGTATATATACAGGGCCGAGAAGCAAAGAGCTTCAGTTTCATTGGCTGCGTCTATCATTCAAGTGATGGGTTCAAACGAGTTACCGACTTTTGAGAAGATCGTAGAGGATCTTAAAAATGGGCACATACCATTGCCGTCTCCCGGGAAATCGCTGGATCTGACATTCCGCACAACAGGACCATCCATGGCCGAAGTAGAACGAGAGCTGCAAGAATGTGAGGAGTACTGGAGGAAACAGTACGCGAAGAAGAAAAGTAAAGAAAAAAATGATTCCAACAAAAAACTATAAAAATTCAGACAATTTTATCTAACCTGTGAGTGAATTATTAGTTACTTACACACAAACAGAAAATAATATAAATAAATTAACGGTCGGATTTATTAATAAGATTTCTGAACAATTTTTGTCCATTTTATTTTGATAATATTCCGCTAGACGTATAAGGCTTTCGAATGTGGAAGAATTTTGTAAGGAGGTTTTCAGATATTGTAACTCTTTTCAATTACGATATTAACCTTCATTCGAGAGATAATATTTTAAAACTTCAATCTCTTACTCATAATCAGTTTTCTTCACCACGGTTTACTAACTTTATTAAATATTCGTGGTTCAAGAGTGGATATATATTCAGGAGACCTCCTGAATTTGAACATCCTGTAGAATTTTGTTTTGCACAGGACTCGGAACCACGATGCCACATATGTGGCGATATTGCCGTTATTACGTGTGCTTGGTGTAAGAAACAACTTTGTATGAAACATTTTTTCACGGAATACCATTATTGTCATAATTATGAGCCATAGAAGTTGAACTTTATTAAATAAAAGAAAAGTGGCATTAAAATACATAGAAGTAATAACCCCCGACCTATCCCGTCACTGCCATTGGTAGCCCGCTCATTATCAGACATAAAAGTTAGAAATTTGCAAAACTGTAGGAGGGAAATATATCATGTCATACATGGTTGAATTTGTAATAAAATTTCCTAAATTTTTGTCCACGTGACTAAACCGAAATTTCGAAAAATTAGATAAAAAAAATTTTTTTTTGAAAAATAATGCTTTTTTTCAAAATCTGTTTAGGGGATTTTATTATACTAAAAAAACCAAACAAAACGTACATTGAAAGTTTTCATCTATCTCGCTTCGTTTCGGAGATAGCTCGAAGGGGGTGAAAATTCAGGGGTCCATTTCACCCCCTTAAACCAAAACTGGGCCGCTATAAAAAAATAGGGGTCTCTTACTTTTCGATAAACTTTAAATTTACGAAGTTTCATCAAGATCGGAAGCGGCGGCCTCGAAACGTTTCCTTGTGAGAAAGAAGATTATAGTCCAAGAGAAAATATGAAAACAATGACTATGTTCATTTCCAATGTATCTGAACTTTGCTTGGTGGCGAATTCTGTAAATTTTTTAATGTTAGGTATGTGATAACAAGTGTTGATTCAAGAATTAATTTGTATCACAATTAACGTTCTATATATTGATACTTACCGCAGTACTTTTACACCACGGCTCTGAGGTTAATTTAAATTTGCACTATTTGAAAGAAACTGGTACACCATTTGTACATCCACAACAGGTAAATTTCGTGAGTCGGCTTTCTGATAGCCAGGCAGCATTGTGGTGAGTGTGGTGGTAGGTAATATCTTTAAATACTGAGAACTCTAAAAATCACATACACTTCGTTGTCGCTGTCCCGGAACTAATTATTTGTTATTTAGTAGACGCTGCAAAGCCCATTTAGAAGGGACAGAGTGACCAGAAATCACTCTGTACCAAGCTACACACCACATGCTCATCTGGGCCGCTAGGCCCGCCGGGTTTTTTCCGGTTGTAAAGTATTGAAAACTTTTTAGCAAGGGTAGAGTTATAAATCTGTACCCTCTTATCTTTCGTTTGCAATAATAAATCATATTCTTAAACTTAGGATTATAAATATCTAACATCGAGCAGTTTTTGCTTATTTCAATACTTTCACTCAAGAAGTAATCGATTAAATTAATGCAGAAGTTTTCTTATCTATTATATAATTTGCTTTTAGGGAACATAACAATGGTCCAACATTTGTTGCTACGGATTAAGGAAAAACCCCAAAAGAAGACCTCAATCAGACCAAGTAATCATTATCATTCAATCTTAAATCTATGCTGATACATACATAGTCTGTAGACACAAATTACTCTTATATTCTAATAAGATTACATACAAATTGATAGTATCGTGATTAAATTTATAAAAAATTAATATTCAATAGTAATCTTCATCATATGATACATTAGGCAAATTTTTAATACATGCACTTCGTCGAAGTTTGTTTACTTCAGAATCTTTTGAGGAATTTACGTCAATCTTATTATTTTTATCAACTTCATCTGTCTCAATAATAAGCCTTTCCTCAAATAGAAGCTTAGACCTTTTCCCTTCTGACCATCGCTGATTCACCCCCCAAACATTTGCCTATCCAAGAGAGCCAGATAGTTAAATCACGTTTGCGCTATATGCCTGCACTGCTCCCCGGGAGAAGGCGAAGCTTGTGTCTGGCAAGTCACGTCAAACCAATAAGAAAATGTTCTCGTCCCTAACGTTATCGCCGGAGTTACAATGTGCATTTTTTGAAGTAGTAAATTTTATTTTTTTTGAAAAATTCTTTCGCGTACATGGTTACTTACACATGCATAATAGTTTCCATAGAGAAATAACATAAAATATTTTTGGTCCGAACCTCCCTATTGTTCCCGGTCTACCCTACATAGAGAATAAGTAATCTGGAAATATTCAGACAAACTTTCATGCAAACTAAACTCGATACGTATGTATCGAAGCTTGGCGAGTAGATAAAGAAAGTAATCCAATGGGTTTTTTTAAGAGATTGACATTCTAAAAAATTAAACTTACGTCGTGTTTGGCACCGTTGAAAGAATAGTAGGAGGAATTTCACTTGTAGGCAGGGATGGAAGGTTAATTAACGGAGTAAACTCACTATCAAAGTTTCTTTAATTTCTGGAAAATCTTTCATTGCCCTGGAATCATCAATCGCAGATTCAAAATTATTATCTATCCTCATCAAATCCTGTTTCATGACCTCAATTGAGTCCAGAGTTCATTTATTATCTTAACAAACAATTCTCTATTTCCTACTACTCTATTTTTCGAAATATTTCACTTCGTATTGAACATACCGAATCTTTAGTGGATCGATTTTCGGTCTTTAACAATGAGAAACTCAATTGGAAGCTCCGGCTGCACTAATTTTTGGCTCATGTCGTGCAAGATAAAATTGAAAGGAACTCTAAAACGAAACGGGTCCATTGTAAAAGTGGATGGACTAAAAAATGTACAGTAAGTATCTACGTTATGCGTATTGTGCGTTATGCACAAGTTGCAGTTCGCCCCAGTGGTAAATTACGAACTCCATTCTACGTACAAGTTAATGTCTTAGCTTCTGTACTTGTTCTTCCGGTTCGCGGTATTGTTCACGTCGGAGTGAGCTCTGTTCAAGCCGGCGTGATCCTTCTCGCAATATTTCATTAGCTCGCTGGCTATAGCCGGTGGATCGTCGCATTTAGCTCCTCCTGTTTTTTACCATATCTCCTGTAGTGACTCCTGCGAGGTAATACATTATATTTATTGGAAATAACTTCCCCTTTATTTAATTTAATCATAGTTCGATACTGGGATAGGTATATGGCGAACTTAGTTTATAGGTGTGAAGACAGGGAAAAATCTGTTACTACGGCAGAGACTCGTATTTCGGCCGCTTTAAAAATCTTTTCAAAATGAGAAGAATAGAGAGAAAGAGAGAAATATTTATTTATGTTAAATATGTTAACTTTAAGATAGAAGAGAAAGATATGACCACCTAAATTTAATTTCTTGTCTTAAAGAATGGGTGTATATTTTTTGCCCTAACTTTCCCTAAAATTAATCTCATAAAATATACTCATGCATTTCTTTAATTCAGAAATGTAATTCGAAAGTATAATCACATAAATAGGTATAACCATGGGAGAACTTATAATAAAGACAACCATATCCTCAACTAGTTTCGAAATTAACCTGAAGAACTCGGAAAGGGATATAAACGGGGTGTTCTCAAACCTCTGAACCAGAGGAAAAGCTCATTAAAAAATTACGATCATAGGTAATGCAATTGATTTTATTGAAATCCGTTAAGAATTTACGGATAAATTAATTATTAAAAAGTAATTAAAATTTTTAATTTATTCGGCACTGATGACGTCATATCAAGGCTAATGAAGATAATCGCAATTGATATCGTTATTATAAACGTTATCTTCAGGAGACTTGATATGGCGTCATCAATGCCGAATAAATTCAAAATATTAATTACTTTTTAATAATTAATTTCTCCGTAAATTCTTAACGGATTTCAATAAAATCAATTGCATTATGTCCGTAATTTTTTAATGAACATAGGGTTTTCCTTTGGATCAGAGGTTTGAGAACACCCGGTATACAGAACTATATCGATATTCCGCCCGGGTTCCCTAATCTCCGTAAAGGAGAGCGGGGAGCACTGGCTGAGCTCCAACCGGGCGCGTCTGCAGGTGGCGGATAGGAGGGTGGCCAGATGACAGTAGTGGACTCCGTTGGGGCCCACGGAAGACCCTGGTTAGCGGGTGCCATACAGCACTTCGGTGCTATAGCCTCGCCGCGGACCAGCTCCCTAAGCCAAGGCGTAAGCTATCGTGCCGATGCACAGAGGAGTATTTGTACCAGAAACGTGGCCAAAATTATTTTATGTAACTTATCATATCGGAATCCATTCTTAGGCAATTTCATATACTTTTCGAACGTTTATTTTAGTAAAGTAAGGAAAAGAACACAGTTTTTTAAATAAAAAGTCCAAATTGTTAAGCCATTGTACGTTGTTTTTCAAAAAACGCTATTGCTTGTAACTCGCAGCCATCCACTTTTGCTTAGTCAGACTTGAAATGACTTAAAGCATGTTTTAACCTGCCAAATTCGCAGTCTCTGGACATTTGGTCGTCTCCAACATTTTTCTCAACAAATAAAATCTTTTCATCCAAATTCTTACTTGGACATTCTTGAATTATATCATAATGACTTTTTGGTCATTTTCATGAACCTTTCGGAAGATCCTTAAAAGAAGAGAGAAAATATTCAAACTAAAATAAATATTATTAAAACTAAAATAAATATCAATAGCTTTAAACCCGTCGTTTATAATATGGCGGAGAAAGGCGGAACTTTTTCTGTTATTATCATTTTAAGGAAACTCTAACCATTAATTTAGTGAAGGACTAGTAAGTCGGAAGTCCGCGGAACACATACAAAAATACTTATGTTTACAATACTTGTGTTCCGGGGAATTGCGACTTATTAGTCCTTCACTAAATTAATGTTAGAGTTTCCCTAAAATGATAATAACAGAAAAAGTTCCGCTCTTCTCCGCCATGTTATTAACAACGGGTTTAAAGCTAATGATATTTATTTTAGTTTGAATATTTTAAGTCATTTCAAGTTTAACTTTAAGTAAAAGTGGGTGGCTGCGACTTATAAGCAAGAGCGTTTTCTGAAAAACAACGAACAACGGCTTAACAATTTTGACTTTTTATTTTAAAAACTGCGTTCTTTTCCTTACTTTACTAAAATAAACGTTCGAAAAGTACATGAAATTGCCTAAGAATGCATTCCCATATGATAAATTACATAAAATAATTTTGGCCACGTTTCTGGTACAAATACTCCTCTGTGCGATGGCTGGATGGCACTGGGGTCACAGTGCCGCGAACGATGCCCTTGGGGAATCAGGCGCCACCCCACAGTATTTGGCAGGCTCTGCGGGGGCGGACCGTATATTTCCTGCCTACTCGTGGGAACTATATGGATATAGATAACCAGAAAAACCTATATAAACCAATGGGTGGGAAGGCTTCTACGGAGGCAGATCCATCTATTGAAGAGACGGCCAAATGGCAGGCTCTGGAAGGCGATGGGACTTTGGCCTCATTGGCGGCCAGTTTCCTATCATTGACCGAATCCCGGGAATCCGAGGCTGGTGAAGATAAAGCATCAGCCGAAACTTCCGAGGCCTCGGCTCCCGAAAGTAGAAAGAAGAACCGTTCGGGGGCGACGAAGAAGAGGGCTCGCAAAGTTAGATTGGCTGAGCTCAGGACCCCTTCGACGCCTAACCCGGAGGTCACGACGGGGAGGTCGTTTGTCGGTGGAAGAGGCTCAGCTAGTGGACAACCCCACGCCGGCGGGCGACCAAATGCTCCCTCAGAGGAAGCCGACGGCGGGAACCGCAAAAGGGCTCGGCCGTCGGATAACACTCCCCCCGATGTGCATAATAAGCCCAAAAGAAGCAGGGTTTTTCCAAAACCTGCTTCCTATGGGGAGGCGGTGGCGATGGATAGGAAGGTGGCAATATTGCCCCAATCGGATATCCTGAGGCCACTTTTTACCTAGGCCAAGGGGACCTTGTCGTTCTGGCGCTCGGGCGGGCTCTGGACTTCGTACCCATGGGGATGGAGATCCCGTGCTTCAACGAGTACAGGATTGAATAGGGGCTCCTTTGGATCATCCGCCCCTCTGAGGAGGCAAGAGCATGGCTGATGATGTCGGTACCAACCTTGAGGCCTTGGGAGGGTGCCGCTCTGACCTTGTTGGAGAGGGAGAACCTTCCAAGGCTCAGCAAAATGGTGCTGGTCATTCCGGGTATCCCGGAGGAGACCGACGTCATCTAGAGGCGGATGGGAACACAAAATCCTGGTCTCCACACCCAACTCTGGAGGGTGTGGGATAGGAAGGTTGGACAACGTTATGTTCAACTTGTCGTAGGAGTCGACGCTAAGTCGCTGAAGCGGCTGAAGGAGAGGGGCCTAGTGGCTCACCTCGGCATTGGGTGGGTACTCTTCAAAGAGGCTTAGTCCGGTGCACGGGGGGGGGGGGCGAGGCTCCCACAACAGCTGCTAAAGCGCCACAGGAAGGAATGAAGGGGTTATCGGGGGAGGGTAGGGCTAGGGTCCCTGAGCCAGAACTGGTCCGGCCCGGTCTCGATATCCGGCCCTTCGTGCGATGTTACGGATCAGGGCCCCGCCGCGGGGGCCTCAGGGGGAAAACCCTCGGGGTCCTCGGGTAGGGCGTCTGATCCGTCCCAGGAAGCCCCCCGCAGGCAGAAGGGAAGACCCCTAAGGCTTGCGTGGTGGTAAAGGCCGGCCAGGCGGAGACCCGGAAGGGAGTCCAAAAGACTCTTGAAGGGATTCTGACTGGCCGGTCTTCCTCAACTCATTGTCAGGAGGATGTCGATTCGGCTACTCCCGAGAGGAGGAGGGGGAGGGGGCTCGCTAGACCGGGCCCTTTGATTCTCCTGCAGTCAACGAGGACTGGCCAATTCTTACTCACCATAGCTATCGAGAGGGTCAAATTTTCGCAGATAAACTTGCAACACACACTGCATAGTGGCCTCGGCGATTCTTAACCGAGGCCTAGCAGTAGGGCAAACAGATGTAGCTCTGATTCAAGAGCCCTGGATTACAGGAGAGGGCAGGGTTGCGGGGTGAAATTCAGGGGTGGCAACCTAATATACACACCCTCGAGGAAGGGTCCTAGGGCCTGTGTCTTTGTGAATAAGAGATACAGCGCCATGAGACTCCAAAAATTCTGCACCAGAGAATTGGCGACGGTGAAAGTCAGGGTCAGTGTGGGAAGTAGGAGGGCTGACGTAGTGGTCGGGTCGGCCTACTTCCCGCACTATTCCGAGGACCCTCCCTACGAGGGAATTCAGAAGCCTGCACTGCACAAAAGAGGGTCTCCAGTTGGTAGTGGGGCGTGATGCAAATTCACACGGCAGCATCTGGGGCAGCTCTGATATAAACAGGAGAGGTACAGAATTGTTAGAGTACCTCTCGACGACAGATCTCGAGATCCTCAACAGGGGCTCGAGACCTACCTTTGTCACCTCCTGTAGACAGGAGGTGATTGATATAACCTTGGGCACGCGCAAGTTGGCCCAAGTGATTAGGAACTGGCAGGTGAGCGGAGAGGTGACACTCTCGGATCATCGCCGGATTAATTTTGGCGTTAAGGGGGATGCGGACTCGAGCCCAACGGAGGTCTACTGCAATCCTAGAGAGAGCCACGAACTGGGTCTCCTATAGGGAAGAACTCGGTGAGAGGATCCAGGACATTCAGAGTGGCTTCCCGAGGACAAACGAGGATAGACGGCGCGGTAGAATGTCTGCAAGCTGCCTTCATCCAATCCTATGAGTCCGCGTGCCCAGCTAAGCGACGCAAGAATAGCGCCAGGATACCCTGGTGGAATAAGGAGTTAAATAAACTCCGTACGGGTACCCGTAGGCTGCTTAATAAGGCGGTGAAAAACGACCTATAAAAAGCTGGTCAGGAGGAAGAGGATCGATTGAACGGGAGTAGGTCGGGGTCCTTTGCGGAAAGACTGCGGCAAAGGTAGTCACAATCAGCAGGATCGAGCAGGCCATTAAATCCTTTGTAGTCCAGGGAAATAAGGCATATAAAAACCCCATGTGCGGAATGAGAGAAAGCAAGCTAGATTTTTGCAGAGATCTTCGTTTTGATGTTCTAATGAAGCATCAAAAAGTCTCATATGTTCACCCTTGTGCGTCTCGAGATATCGAAGGTCAAAGGTCATGAAAATCAGTTTTTTGCGAAAATCTCGCTTCCGGCTAGTCTGATGTCTTAAGAAGTTTTAACAAAATTTACGTAAAACAGTATTCTCTACAAGTTTGATTATATACATTTTTTTATACGATCAACCGTCTTCGAGATATACCGTGAAGAAGCGGGAGCGCGCATTTTTGAATAGGTAATACTGTATATACTGCTTAGCTATAACTATAAATGCACTTTTCTTAGTAGTTACTAAAAAATTGAATTCCTATTATTGTTTCAATTAAAAGTTTGTTCATTTATAAAAAAATATAAATAATTCATAACAAATAATGCATCCTTTTCCGCACTACTTTTGAAGTAGAATGGAAGGCGCGTTTTTTTAAGATATGTTACTACAACCACATGTACCTACTACCCTAATTCATGTTTACCCTACTGGCCTAATCCATGTTTTCGATATTAACCAAAGTTTCTGAACAGTAACCGATTCACGTCTTCCGCAGTTGCCGGCGTGCTTTATGTTTCCTCTTCTTCGTCCTCGTCTTCTTCAGGTTCCTCAAGTAGTTTTGTCTTCATCATCATACGGTTCCACTGTATCTAATTGCAAAATCTCTTCAGGCTCATGGCCACTGAAATTTTCAATGTCTTGCAATTCTGAGGAAGGATCCAGGCATGCCTGTCCGTGACACTAACCACAAACTGTAGAGCATGGTAGTCCTACTTTTCTACGTCCACACTGCGTACCACATCCTTTTTTACAATTGCAGAAGATTGTGTTTAATAGTTCGTCTGGGGCAGGTGGCAATAGTGTTGTTTTCGGTTCTAGCATCTCGTTTTTTAAAGATCTATGACTGAGAGTTTTGCTCCGATTGACTTGAAATTTGGAAGCAACATTCTTTAAATGTTTTACTGTAAGAAAAGGCAATTTAAAAAATTGATTTTTAGACCCCCCCCCCCCCCCCCCCTAAAAGAACAAGCAAATCAATGTCTTCTCTAATGATGGCGGTTCTTTCTCTTTCCGATACTTCGATGGCTGTTTCGATGATTAGGACATCCGCATCATCCTTGGCTATATTGTAGCGATGTTCGCAGCTTGTAGTTGTTCAATAAGCATTTCAATAAAAATGTTTTTGTTGCATCGGTTTGATAAGAACTTTTCTTGGCTGATTGGCACATTCATTGTTGCATCAAAGCGAACTTCATAAGATGTAGACAGTGCAGTAGTTCATCTTAATTGCTCCATTGCTTTTATATTTTTAAAATTGTCTGACTAACCATCAAATATAACAATTATGTTAGAACTTAGATTGAAGACTTCAGTGGCCATGAGCCTGAAGAGATCTTGCAATTAGATACAGCGGAAGCGTGTGATGATGAAAACAATATTGTGGTAGAACTACTTGAGGAACCTGAGGAAGACGAGGACGAAGAAGAGGAAACATAAAGCACGCTGGCAATTGCGAAAGACGTGAATCGGTTACTGTTCAGAAGCCATGTCTAAAAAAACGCGCCTTGCATTCTACTTCAAAAGTGGTGCGGAAAAGGATGCATTTTTTGTTAATAATTATTTATTATATTCTTTTTTATAAATGAACAAACTTTTAACTGAAATAATAATAGGAATTCAATTTTTTAGTATAACTACTAAGAAAAGTGCATTTATAGTTATAGCTAAGAAGTATACTGCCCAACTATGGAGAAAGGCAGTAATTGCTAACCAACAAATTTGTGGAAAATCAACTTTAACTTCGATGCCTTTTGCCGAAGGGTTTCCAAGACAGATTACTAATAAAACCTACCTTTAACACTACGAAAGGGTACAAAATTTGGTTACAAAATAATTGAAGATATTCAATGGTACCACAAGAAACGCATTTCGATTTGTTTTGCTAATTACTGCCTTTCTTCATAATTGGGTAGTATATACACTATGACCTATTCAAAAATGCGCGCTCCCGCTCCTTCACGGTATATCTCGAAAACGGTTGATATTACAAAAAAATGTATAGAATCAAACTTGTAGAGAATGCTGTTTTACGTAAATTTTGTTAAAACTTCTTAAGACATCAGACTAACCGGAAGCGAGATTTTCGCAAAAAACTGATTTTCATGACCTTTGATATCTCGAGACGCACAAGGGTGAGCATATGAGACTTTTTGGTGCTTCATTAGAACATCAAAACGAAGATCTCTGCAAAAATCCAGCTTGCTTTCTCTCATTCCGCAGAGGAAGTCTTATTTCCCTGGACTATTGAGAGATTTAAGAGCCCGGGAGTGGATGGGATCTTCCCAGCTCTTCTACAGGTGGGAGGGGAGGACCTATTGAAACACCTCTATCAAGAGACACGGCAGTGTCTCGCGGTATGTTCGTTCAAGTAGTTTCGCCCTCAGACACGACAGCGCTGATGTCGCGAGCACCCGTGTCTCTTTACACCACAAATGTCTGCCCCCTGCACTCCTCAATTTTTACATCGAATTTTCTCAATAAATATACGGTTATAACCAAAACTATGCTTAGTTACGTCATATAAATTGACTATTCTCTATTGATAGAGACCAGAATAAATGTTATAAGTTACATATTAACAGAGATTTTTCCTTAGCAACACGAAGCCACGCCCCTTGCGCCTAAAAGTCGAGAATCCGATTTCTCGGGCGATATATATATATGTCAAAATCTCACAAAAATTCCGCCTACCTTCGGCGATAGTCGGCCATGATCGGAAATATGTACACAGATACGGCCACACGCATACGCCATCAAATGTATGTGAAAGTGTGTGAGAGAATATATTCCTTAAATATTTGGGTATTTTCAAAGATAATGAAATATTTCCATTCGCGAAACGATTAACCTCGCGTTTATTTCGATCTTCGGACGCGCTTGTTAATAAAATGTAAAAATTCAGTGTAATCGGAGTTATGCATCTCAATAGTGGTGAATGTGACAGACGCTCCGTATAGTTTAGTAATCGTTTGTTTTTTTTCGATAATCGAGATAGTGAACGGATGCAGTGCTGTGTTTCTCTGGTTGCCTGTGCATAAAGAGCAGGAATGGAGACGGCAGTATCCCAGAAGAATTACCATCAGATAAGTTTAATTGCCATCTGACAGCTTTAACCTCACTTTCGATGGAAGGACAATAATCTTTGTGATAATTCTATTTTTTGTTTCAGCGTCATGCGAGCACGAGACGAATCGATGGCTTTTCTTCTCTGTCACAATCAAAGCCGTGGGAGAAAAATAGGAGATGCAATGGAATTGGATCACAACAATCAAGTAATTACTTTATCATTATTTTTTCTCTATCGATATATTTCCTCTTTCGTACTATTACAAGTTCCAATTTACACACCGACCTGTCAAACCTGAGGTGTACATGTACCTCACTTCTATTTCATCTGTTCTTTGTCTCCGTTGTAACGACAGTCAATGAGGAATCACTGATACCGATTAGGGGGTTCGAGGGTTATTTCTTATTCTTTGTAGCACAGCATCGATATTTTACTGCACCTGCTTTCTTCTGGGACTTCCTAAAATAATTATAAAAACCCCATATGATTGTTATTTAAAATTTGTTACAGATCGTATGCGAACCCGAGGGGGTTTCTTTCGAACGAAGGATCATCCACTTGTTGTTCCAAGAACCAGTTGCATTAGTTCATTTGGCGAGCAGGATCTGCTGTCTCGAGTGCATGGACGTGTGCCACTTTAAATGGATATTTTGTAATTTCCATCGTTACATCAGAGGCGAAGAAGAGATGAAATAGAAGTGAGGTACATGTACATTTCACGTTTGATAGGTTGGTATATAAATTGGAACTTGTGTGATAGTATAATACGAAATAGGAAATATATAAATAAAGAAAAAATAATAATAAAGTAGTTACTCCCTTATTGTAATCCAATTCCATTGTGTATCCCTTATTTTTCTGCCACGACTTTGATTGTTGATAGTGGATGGATCAGCCAATAAATTTAATTTTTATTCACTATCAACAATCAGTCGCGGCAGAAAAATAAGGGATACAATGGAATTGGTTTACAGTAATGTAGTAACTACTTTATTATTATTTTTTCTTTATCGATATATATTTCCTCTTTCCTATTATACTATCCCAAGTACGAATTTATATACCGACCTGTCAAACGTGAAGTGTACATGTACCTCACTTTTATTTCATTAAGTATTACTGCAGAACGAGTAGGTAAGAAGATTTTCATGAAGACTCATGATTTTCTGACTTGTCATCTCGTACAGGTGCAACCGAAGAGGATCTAGCTTGTGTCCTGTCCACAAAAAGATGACTCGATGGACATTTTAGAATGTCAGACTTGTCACCGTGCGCCTATATCCCACGGTGCATTAATTGCAATACGCGTTTCTCCTTTCAACTATTCCAGCGTTAAATAACTTTTACTTCTTTCAAGCTAATAACCTTTTTTGAACTGTTCGTGGTAGGTGGCAGCGATCGATAATAGCGACTCGTCGTAGACAAGTTCGTCTATTAAAACTAAAAAGCAATTCGGTGTACCGAACTACTACTGCGATAATGTGCCCGAGCTCACGGTCTATTCTGCGATTAACAATAACGTAATCGTGATTATGCCCAGGTGATAGGTGTTCCAAAAGAGGTAAAGTTGATACTAAACATCGGATGCTGTAAGCTGACTTGCTAGTGTATGCTTTGCAATTGGAACATCATCGCAGGAATAATGTGTCTACGATTAGTCACAATCATTGATCGCTGCCCCCTACGATGAACAGTTTGTACTTGAAAGAAAGGTAAATACTTTGAAAGAAGTGAAAGTTATTTAAAGCAGGAATAATCGAAACGAAAAGCGCATATTGCAATAAATGTACCGTGGGTAATGGGCGCTCGGTGACAAGTCTGACATTCTCCGATGTCCATCGAGTCATCTTTTTATGGACAGGACACGAGTTAGGTCCTCTTCGGTTGCACCTGTACGAGATGGCATGTCAGAGTCTGCAGTAATACTTAATGAGATAAAAGTGAGGTACATGTACACTTTACGTTTCACAGATCGGTATATAAATTCGAACTTGGGATAGTATAATACGAAAGAGGGACTATATCGATAAAGAAAAAATAATAATAAAGTAGTTACTACATTACTGTAATCCAATTCCATTGTATCCCTTATTTTTCTGCCACGACTTTGATAGTTGATAGTGAATAAAAATCAAATTTATTAGCTGATCCATCCACTATCAACAATTAAAGTCGTGGCAGAAAAATAAGGGATACAATAAAATTGGATTACAATAATGGAGTAACTACTTTAAACACTTGGGGAAACTCACCGAAGAAACCCGAATAATTATCTTACCACTTGTACACTTGATTTCGAGGTTACATGCTTCGATCTCCCGAATGAGGTTGGCTGGGCAAAACTGAAGCAGATGGCGCCATCGAGCCAAACACCCGCGGGCAAATTTAAACGGTTATAATATATTATTAATGCTGCACTAATGTGACTAATGTGACTGATAAAAAAATTTGTAAAAATGAATTACAAAATGAAATTCAAATACAATCCCCATATGTTCTATAAAAATATACATATTTAATTAAATCAGAAATATTCAGAAATTGGCTGACAGTACTGCATTCTCATACTTCGGAATGGGAATACATTAGGGGAGACCGGGGTTGGTTGTTACAATTTTTATATAATCATATATTTTGGCATTTATTGAAACTGATTTAAAAAAAGAAGTGTTTACATTGAACTCGTACTTATACCTGATTAAAAAAATAAGGTATCGCTTATTCATCTCTAACAGAAATTATACTGCACGCATATTAAGAGGGTCATGTCAGTTGTAACAACCAACCCCGCAGCGGGGTTGGTTGTTACACCGTCGGGGTTAGTTGTTACAATCACATAGGTATTGTTTTTAGTCATCATCAGAGTCGCAGTTGAGACATACATAGTGCAAACCGACTTCAACACATAGCTCATGAGCCCATCCATGGCATTTGGTGCATTTTATCCATTTTTCGCCAGATTTAGAATTGGAATATGTTTCAGCACAAACTAAGCACAATGTGTCGTTTTCGTCGCTTGATTCGTCGTCAAGTGGTTTACTCCCCTTTTTTATTTGTTTTCCTTTGCTTTTGCACGTTTTAAGCACTTATTTCAAGAAAATCATACGCTGGGGCTACTTTACAATCTAACAACCAACCCCACTAAAACTGTAACAACCAACCCCGAGTGCGCCGTTCGAACAAAATCCAATACACTTACCTAACCTTACATTTAATCGAAGTATAGAAGTGTCGGAAATGTTACTTACATTCAGCTATGTCTTGAAAAAAATTGCTAAATATGTAGCATTTGCACCATTGTCGTAATAAAAGAAAATGTCCGTGTATAAAATATCACTAAAGCGGTCAAAAAACAAATAAGTGTTATTTATTCGGTAACGACACAGCCAAATTGAACACAACTTCACTGAAAGATGGTGCCGCGTGCGCTGAACATATGATGCTAATGGTAGCGCTGTATTATTCTTGGTGCGCATTTTATACTAATTGTAACAACCAACCCCGGTCTCCCCTACTGTCAGCCAATTTATGAACATGATCTAAATAATTTTCATTTTTACCTGCATCGCCGCTAAAAGTTATGAATTGATCAGGAGTAAAATGAACTTCGCATAATCCTTTTCTATGATGAGGTGCACATTTTAAGAAATCGAGTCACTTTTGACGAATCTTTCGATTTTTTTACAGAAGGAACCATGAACCTTGATTTATTTTTACAACTCGGTACTACACACGAAAAAAACATTTTATATTAAATTTTTTATTTCCATTCACTTCACTACATATAAATTCATAAATTAAGGTTATATTTTCATTCTTGACTCCTGCAATGCTTACTATACTTTATGAAGTAGGCTGCCATATTAATATATCGATACCATCGATACCATACTTTGAAAATTTCGTAAGTGCAATTTTTAACAAAAATGCCATTTATAGCTTACTGTTTTTAGATTTTAAACCTTAACACAGTAAGTTATAAATGGCATTTTTGTCAAACATTGCACTTCGAGGTTTTAAAAGCAAGGTATCAATATTTCAAATCAGGCGGTCAAAAAGGGTGTTTGGCTCGGTGGCGCCGAAGTTTACTTCCTCAACCACCAGCCAACCTAATTAACAGCTACCGGGAGATCAGGGGGCCTTTCTCGAGTTACTCGTATCTTTGCGTGCACGGAACTCGGCAAAGAGACCAATCAGGTTCAAGTATTCCGTTGCGGCGGGGGTCCTGATTTGTCTACTCGCTAAGAAACGTATACGCATCTTTGCGAGTAGACCAATCAGGACCCCCACCACAATGGAATACTTGATCTGCAACAGTTAATATATGATTTTTATTCGCATTGGCATGTTTATGCTGATATTTGCAATGAATGTTCTACTCGGATTGAAATGAGTCGTAAGGTCAGCATCGAAGCTGTAAATGATGTAGTAATAATTACATTAAATTTATTTATGAGTAAGGGCGAAATTTCAGCGGTGCATGCAAAAGGATTTCTTAAAACTATTCCAACGTCTCGAGAAAATATATGTAACGACATATATACTGTCATAAGTGGTATCTTTACATGTGATGAAACAATTCGTCATGGTCATTGGAAGAATATACTTAGAGAGAGAGAGAGAGAGAGAGAGAGAGAGAGAGAGAGAGAGAGAGAGAGAGAGAGAGAGAGAGAGAGAGAGAGAGAGAGAGAGAGAGAGAGAGAGAGAGAGAGAGTTGAAGGTAAAACATCTTCATGGATTTCTGTAGACGACCAAAATATAAGAAAAATCCGATGGCCTGTAAATTCGAAAGCGGTATATGTTTTATTTCTCCAAAATACTAAGGCAAAGTGAAAAATATAAGGGCTCTCTAGTCTATAAATCCCTTTCAAAATATCACGAGAATAAATCAAAAGTAAGTAAGTGGTTCTAATTAATTGGCTGGTATCGGTATAAAATGTGAGACTTTAATTTTGTGGTAATAGAAAGCTATTCTTCTACATGTACGTATTCTCCTCATGAATAAATTCCAAAAAGTAATGAAATCCCCCCACAAAAACAGATTCTCTGTAAAAAAAGGCGGCATGTTCATTCAGTGCCAACAAAAATTGATACCTACGTAAAATACTATCCAAAAAAGATTTGAAATCAATTAAGATCGCCATGTTCAAGATTTATATATAAAAAGTAAAAGGCATCATTTGAAAGGAAAATTATTGTAAATCAAGTTACTAAAAAATTCGACTAAAGAATTTATAAAAAAATTTTAATAAAAAAGAACGCCGCGTTTTTTTCCTTCAAAATAAAAAATTCAGACAGAATTATACTCGATGTTTATGCACTTACGATTTTAAATAAATTCATACACTTATATGATACCACCAGTATACCGAATGTCGCACGGGAAACCAATCAGGCGGGGGCCTTCTGAATTTCTCTGAATTTGACTTCGGCAGTGCAATTTATGAATTACTCTAGCACCGTCCAAGCACTACCAATTATTCGGTATAGTGGACAAAAGATGAAAACTTAAACGCGGCAAGTTCTTTTTTATTAAAATTTTTTTATAAATTCTTTAGTCGAATTTTTTAGTAACTTCATTTACAATAATTTTCCTTTCAAATGATGCCTTTTACTTTTTATATATAAATCTTGAACATGGCGATCTTAATTGATTTCAAATCTTTTTTGGAGAGTATTTTACGTAGGTATCAATTTTTGTTGGCACTGAATGAACATGCCGCCTTTTTTTTTTACAGAGATACTATCTACAGATCCCCTGTCTGGCTTTGGGATATACCCCTATAGTTTGGAGAAAGCTTAGAGTAGTCTTTATACCCAAACCGGTTAAAAACTGCTATGACCAGGTCTATCCTTTAGGCCTATCAGCCTGACATCTTTCTTGCTCAAAACGCTGGAAAGACTGGTTTATAGGTATATCAGGGATACCGCTCTGATCGAAAGACCGATAGAGCGGACTCAACATGCATACCAGACCGGTAAATCCATAGAGACGGCTCTCCATTGTCTCGTTCGCGAGATAGAAGGGCCTCTTGATAGGAAGGGATCGGTTCAGAGTGTGTTTTTGGATATTGAGGGGGCTTTTGACAACACCTCCTTTGAAGCCATCTGCGAGGCGGTGCGAGGGTTCGGCATCGATAAATCCATCGTTAGCTGGATATAGAGTATGCTGCAGACGCCGAGGATTTGGGCCAGTCTCGGAGGAGCTGAGGTGGAAGCTCGGGCTGCCAGATGATGTCCGCAGGGGGGGGGGGTACATTCCCCATTCCTGTGGACTCTGGAGGTGGACGGGCTTCTGATGGAGCTCAGGGAGGCCTCACTGGCTTCACTCTGCAGGGATATGCTGATGATTTGGCTATCTCTGTTAAGGGGAAAGATACCGAGGTGCTGGCGAGGCGAATGCAACGCGCGCTGGTCCTCGTACAGAACTGGTGCCTATCTCAGTCACTAAAGGTTAATCCAAGCAAAACTGAGATGGTGTTGTTCACACGCAGGAGGGGCTTTAAATTTAAAGCTCCTGCCATCTTCGGCATCGAGCTGAAGACCAGAGAGGTGCGCTATTTGAGGGTAACTCTGGATAGCAAGGTTCTATGGAGAAGTCATATAAATAAGCAGGCTCAAAAGGCAAATTCTACCTTTTGGGCTTGGAGAAGAATGTTCAGTAGCACATGGGAACTGAGGCCGGGAGTGATGGCGTGGATCTACACTGCCATTCTAGTGCCTCAGCTCATCTATGCGTCGTAGTCTGGTGGCCCTCTCTTATGAGGGACATCAACCGCAAGACGTTACTTAAAGTCTACAGGCTTGCATGACTGGGGATAACCGGTGCCTTGCGCACAACTCCGACCCTGGCCATGGGGGCCCTCCTTAACCTAGCACCTCCCCACCTTGTGGCGGAAGCTGGAGCGAGGAAAACGGTTCTACGCCTATACTTCAGTGGGTACTAGAGACAAGCGACCAGGGGGCACGCCGCGATCCTTCGGGGACAGTGTTAGAGGAGTTCGCCCTGAAAAGGGGGGGGGGGGGTCGATGCCAGGAGAGCTATCGCTTTCAGCGTCGATTCGAAATCCTCACCCCGGACAGATTGTCCTGGGAGGGGGACAAAAATCACCTTCTGTCTCCGGAAGGACTCATCTGGTTTACAGACGGGTCCAACATTGAAACAGGAGCGGGAGCGGAAGTATGGTGCGCCGGGCCAAGGGAGGAATTATCTTTCGCCTTAGGCCGCGACGTTATAGTATTCCAGACGGAGGTGCTTGCCATCTGGGCCTGCGTCGGATTTATTCTGAACAAGGGCTACAGGGGATAGATTGGAACGACTCTCAAGTGAGAATCGAGTAAAGTTGCTATGGGTGCCGGGTCACACCGGCATTGCTGGCAATGAGAAAGCTGACGAGCTGGCTCGGTTAGGATCTTAGCGGCCTAATCCCGAGTATAATATAGGAATCTCCATGGGGCTCCTGAGGAAAGCGGCCCATAATTGGATTAAGGGCCGCTTCGCCGACTTTTGGGCACTTGCTCCGGGTATGAAGCATACGAGAGCTCTTTTTAGAGGATCCTCTAGTAAGCTGGGCACTAGGTTTTTGAACCTGTACAGGGCTCAGCTACGGTGGATCGTGGGGCTTGTCGCTGGACACTGCCTCACGAGGAAGCACCTGGGGAACATGGGCCTCCGTACGGAGATCCTGTGTCCCAGGTGCGGAGATAAAATGGAAACACCTCTACATATGTTGGCGCGTTGTGAGAGGTTGACGGCGCTTAGGAATTCTATCCTGGGGGCCCCGTCTTTCGGCGAGATGCTAGTATTAAGGACATCAGGGTGGGTGACCTTTTCCGCTTTGCGAGGAAGACTGGCATAGTCACATTTAGGGCTGCCCCAGTTGGGTCCCGGGCACAATGGTCCACTAGGACTGAGCGCCCGGTTGATGCCATCTCACAATTCAATTGAAAAAAATGTCCGATAGGGCAGATCGGTGTTTTTATTTATTAGACTACATATTACCAATACAACTCATTATAGTCAAAAGTCGTCACTAATATTATACATATAATATAATTAAATTATATTATAGTGCATAATATAATTGAAAACCATTAGTGCTGAGGGACATTATCGGTTACCAAGTAATTATTGTTTGCAGATATTAAATTACTTTTTTATAGTTTTAAAATTGGATTATAAAATTCTACTCTTTTTTTTTTAATGAAATTGAGTTTCTGAGGAAATATGTTAAATAATTAAAAAATTGCCAGTTAAAACTAATGAATTAAGTATTTTGGTTAATTGAGAAAGAGTGGAGTAGGTACTAAGAAATAGTCATAAAATATTCTATATCCTTCACAAATATTTCATATTAGAATTCAAAATAACTATATTATCTAACACAGTGAGGGAGAAATACAAAAAATATCTCACCCGTGAAATTCGGAAGCTGAGCGTTCCGCAATTTCATCAGGACTTCGCTCGGTGGAAAGTGACTCCTTTGTTACGCTACAACCGCCTTTCTCCATGATACGTTCGTCCTCAATGACGTACGTAGCTCCTTCCGAATCTGGAAGTATCGAGGTCTCGGAATCTAGATTCGTTGATAGCTGATCCTTCCTCTCTTCACTCATCGCGAATTCTTTCTGCTTCTCGTGATGTTCAAGACGGGGGACCACCACTACTACTAACGACCCGAACTTCCTCGTAAAGTCTCGAACTTTTTCAAATAACCCTTCTCTGGGGACGCGTTGATGAGGAATTGCCGATCTAAAGGTACACTGGATGTTGGGGTAGTGGTACAAAGGAAATTCACTGTAGATCGAAGCAAACTGTAGAAATGTTATTTAAGTTTCTCTACTGGAATGTACCCGTCGTAAAGCTACACTGAAAATGTCCAACAAGTATCGGATATTTTCGCAGTACGACGCATCTAAAGTTACCCGAGTTCATCGAAACTGCGAAAAACGACGAGTTCGTTATTTTTAATGGTTTTGTATTTCCCAAAGAATTTCGAGAACGCGATGGAAAGAGTTTTTTCTACCCTGGAGCACCACAAAGCGACCCACTATAAAGCAGCAATGAAATCAACCAATAATCACATCTCGGCGCTTTAAGACATTTTTTGGAAATTTTGTACAA
This sequence comes from Xiphydria camelus, assembly GCA_963678675.1. Classification (NCBI taxonomy): domain Eukaryota; kingdom Metazoa; phylum Arthropoda; class Insecta; order Hymenoptera; family Xiphydriidae; genus Xiphydria; species Xiphydria camelus. The sequence goes on from OY783197.1 coordinate 6,501,587, forward strand.
GATCATTAGTAGAAAGAGAAAAAGGCGTAAGGAAGTAAAATCAGCTTGCAAAAACTTACGATTCAGAATTTCATTTTTTCTGTCGTTCTTTCGCGTTTAGAAGATATTTTATTAAGTTTTATATAACTGTTAATTTTTAAAACCACCCCTAAGGAACATTCCCATGGGTAATTTCCTCGAGGATAGACCGGGAGGGTTGAGCAAAAGTAACACTACACGAGCCTCGTTTGTTCCACATGATCGTACATTCATAGAGATCAGGCCAAGTTCATATACCAAGTCGTTTCAATCTCCCCGATTTTCCAAGGGGAAGGGAGGATAGTTACGTGTGAGTTTCCAAGAAAGTTCTCGCCTCATCTATAGTGGCCCTTTCTCTCTAGGGACCAACCGCGCTTACGCGGTCGTCCATCGTTGAATATTTTAGCGTCCGTGCAATCGCTGGACTTTCGAGTGGCCGCGATAATATTTAATTAACCGAGCGACGACGACGTAATCGTGGTTCTCCAAACCACCTGTCAAATGCATGCTCGACCCGAGGTCACTCCAGCGAACTGATTTGAAATCGATCGTGGCTCGTGGTTCGCTCCACACGTTATCCGAGTGCTATTCAAATTGTGCGTGTTTGGGGGAGGGGGCGAGATCGGAGAATAAGAGCTAGGTTGCCAAAAGTGGAGAGAATAGATAGATACAGGAAAAAAGCGCTTATTTTTACTTTAAAGTTCGGGGAGAAATACTATCCTTAAAGATTCAACGATCAACCATCGTAAATTATTCGAATAGCTCCAGAGCGAAATTCTCACGTGTGTACGTACAGGGCAAGTACATGCGGCTACTTTAGAAGAGACTAACATAAGATGGAGTCTGTCGATTTTCTTTGAAATAAATATTGTAGGTTGACGGATGTAATACTGATTTTGAATTTTTACCTATATACATACCTTACCTATATAGGGTAAAAGTGGGATGGATGCCTCAGTTTTTCTTTAACATTGAACGCGATTATATCAAAATACAGAAGAGATATATACAAAATGTACAGTAGATTTTTTAAAGTAAAAATAGAGAGAAACATTTCTTATTTAAACTTCTATTCAATATCTGCAACTGATTTGAAGATAATCGGTTTTGAAATTACTGTTGAACCGGGGTCTACCACCACCACCACCACCACCACCACCTCATCTTCTTCTTCTTCTTCTTCTGAAGAGAAGGAGGAGGAAAAGGAGGTGGAGGAGAAGGAGGAGGAGGAGGAGGACGTGGAGGAGGAGGACGTGGAGGAGGGGGTGGAGGAGGGGGTGGATGAGGGGGTGGAGGAGGTGGTGGAGGAGGGGGGTGGAGGGGGAGGAGGTGGTGGAGGAGGAGGTGGTGGAGAAGGAGGAGGAGCGAAGCGAGTAGGGGGCAGAGCCCCCTAGTTTGTTAAATAACAGTTTTTGAGAAAGGGTATCATTGCCAAATTTCCAAAACGTATCATTTCCGTCGTCAAACCTCTTCCGATCAACGTTAAAAATGTTCAATTTGTACAAACGGGTGATTGCTCCAAATCAATGTTTTGTTCATTATTTCAAAATAAGTTATGTGAACATAATACATTTTAAAAAGGTGCTCTTTAAATGTATTATATTTTTCAGTATTAAACATAATTTTGAAAGCTTTATTTAATATTTTTTTTCGAAATATATTGAAATTTTGATTTTCTTATACAGGGTGAACCAGGTGAACCGGGTGAAAAAAGTAGACTTTCGTAAGAAAATTTTTTTCAAAAATGTTTCCTAACAAAGATACAGGGTGTCAAAGTTTCGAAAAAAAAACGGTTTTCTCATCATAACTTTGACACTCTGTATCTTTGTTAGGAAACATTTGTGAAAAAAATTTTCTTATGAAAGTACTTTTTTCTTGTTCTATCACGTATAAAAAAAATGAAGTTTAACCTGGTTCACCCTGTATAAGTGAAAAGTGCGCAGCCATATTCCACATACAGTATTGTGCGAATTAATGTGAACACGGCATGGTGTTTAATATTTCTTAAGATGGCAACACTGTATTGTCATTCTGCAAGTTATTTCCACGTGAATAACACAACCTCTAATTCAGTATTTCATTAGTGTTAATGTGAGTTATATATCTTCAGATTATTCTGAGTCGTTTTGTGTATTTGTTGATTTTATAAGAAATATTGATACTAATAGGTTTTAGTTGTTATCTGACGTAATAGATATCACGCCTATAGGAAAAGGGAAAAGATTATCACACTGAGGAGCACACATCAGTGACGCAGAAAACATTGCAAAAGGGTTTTGTGTGAGTTTGGGAGCTGTAAACAAAATAATAAAGCAAAAAGGGAGACTGGGTCAGTGGAAGCGAAACGAAAAGGAAAATGTGGAAGAAAGAGGAAAACAACTCGGGATGAATGTTTTCTTTTACGCAATAGCAAACTGAACCCCAGAAAAACGAGCTTTGATCTTCAACAAGACTTAGAAAAGGCTGGAGTGAAAATTCATGACCCTACAGTTCGTAGACGACTCCTAGAGTGTGGAAGGAAAGCCTTAAGACCGCAGAAGAAACAACACCTGACGTCTGCTATGATGAAGAAAAGGCTAGCTTGGGCCAAAAAAATATGCCCACTGGACTGCAGAAGACGGGGGAAAAGTATTATTTTCTGATGAGACACACTTTTTAGTGCAAGGGTGCCGGTCAAAATTCGTTAGAAAGAGTGCGGATGAGACGCTAACTGCAGCTCATTTAGTTCAAACGGTAAAACATCCGGTAAAAAAGATGTTTTGGGGCTGTTTTTCATACGTGGGCACTGGAAAACTTATCCCAGTTGAAGGTATGATGAATAGCGAGAAGTATAAAGTAATGTTGGAGACAAATTTGATCACTCAACTAGATAAAGTTGAAGCAGTCGATGGACCGATCTTTCAACAGGACTCGGCTCCATGTAATGTTTCCAAAGTGATGGTGAACTATGTCAAGGGTAAGGGGATTACCCTTCTGGATTGGCCTAGAAATTCGCCTGATCTTAATCCTATGGAAAATCTGTGGGCCATATGCAAGGCCAGATTACAAAAGATGGACTGCACAACGAAAACTAAAATGATCGAAGCTGTCATTCAGGTGTGGTACAGGGATGAGAAGATCAAGGAAAACTGCAAAAAATTAATTAACTCCATGCCAAAGCGACTTCAGGATGTCATAAAAGCCAAAGGAGGACATATTCACTATTAAATAATAATAATAGGACTTAATATTAGTTAATAATATTACGTAAAGGCAAAGAAATGATATTTAAGAGAAATAAATCCGTGTTCACATTAATTCGCACAGTACTGTATGTATCTTACACCGTACTTTACCACTCGACGGTTCTCCAGCAGCAGCTGGAACAAGAAGACAGATACAGGATATTCATACGTTAACGCATGACAATGTTTTCTCGTTTCACTGCACTGCATCCGGACTATTCCACGACGCAGCGGGTGTATAGAGGAGACCGGGGCAAGTTGACACATGAAGTTGGCCCTTCATCTCCATTGCTTTCCATGGCAATGAGGGGCCATCTTCCCGGTGCAATGTGTCTTGAATCTCCCCTTGGATACCCTTTCGCAAGGGAAAATATTGTCAGTCGTGTTATGATGAATACGCCTGCCTCTTCTGCGTTCCAGGTGCGGAGACCGACGCGGTGCAGGGGCTTCTGATACGTTACCTGCAGAGGCGGCTTCAGCGCGCACAATTATCGACTCCCCCGCCCCCTTCGGTCCTCTATGGTGTGAACCGCCGGACGAACGGACGTCGGAACTCGCCGAAGTTGTTTGGCGGTCCACTTCCAGAGGAGGATGATGATCGGGAAGAACGGAATTATCGGAAGAATTACGATGATTACGAGGACGATCTTCAGGGCTTCGATGATAGCGAGAGATCCAGAGAGGACGAGGATTGATCTTCTCGCCGGTAACTATTTCCACGATATCTAATCTGTGGATAAGCGAGAGTGGGGCAAGTTGACATTAGAAATTGGCCCCTCGTTTTCATGGAAAGTAATGGGAACGAGGAGCCACTTCCTGTATTAACTCATCCTGCTCTTCTTTAGTGGTCCGGTTATAGAGATCTGAAGATTTCATAACAGGTTGATATGTGGTAATTTCAGTCCCAATTTATTTCGAGACTTGTCCTGATAATTTTGTTCCTATATAATGACGCATCGTATTTTAGCAGATGTGAAGTTTTGTGATTGATAAATCAGAATGCTGTACGAAATGACAGAGTAGTTTGAAATTTGGAAAATTTTGAAAGTGAATGAAGAATTTTATTTATTTGAGATCCCGACTTTCTTTAATGTGCTGATAGTCCACATATACGGTGAAGTCATCGCATATTAGGTGACTTTCCCAATCCGAAAGTTGAAGAAAATTATAAAATATATTTAAAGGGTATCTTGATCAGTAACATGCAAAATTCGCTGTAAAGAATTACAATCACCTCTCAAAAATTTGAACATTTATTATTTTCGCGCCACTACTCGCAAATGGTGAGAAATCCAAGAAGGCGAGAAATAAAAATAATTTTTTTTGATCAGATCCACAATGTACAATAAAATATTAATTCTTTAAGGATTCTCGAGCGTTATACTAAAAATAGTGAGAAATGCTTGAAAATGATTGCATTCGGTAGATTGAAGTAAAAAAAAATCAGTTAAATTTTCAAGTCTCTTATGAAGCTCGTTGCAAAGATTTTTGAATAACAAAATAACATGTGTTCTTATGGGTTATACACTGCGGTGCAAAAAGTTGGAAACACCCCCAATTTATGGTGTTTCGACATGTTACGGAATTTTTTCGGACAATCCATTTGTTTTATCGTTTTCAGCGTCCCAAAAAACCTCTAAGTGCAAAAATGTAGAAAAATGCAAAAGCATTTCACTTCGCTAACAGCAAAAAACGGAATTTAGACCGGTGCAAAAAGTTAGAAACACTTGGCAATTCAACGTTTTATGAAACATAAACATTTGCTTTGTGCAACAAGATAATAAATTAATAATTAATTGGGCCTCCGTCGGCTTTTAGCAGGTCAATCATTCGCTTCTTCATTGAATCCACTAACTTCAGCAGGATGTCGACCTCCAATGTCCGCCATACCTCCGTAATGGCAGCTTTCATCTCCGCCACGGTTGCGTACTGCTTGTTGTTGGCGTAGAGACGACGCACCATGATCGCCCAGATGTTATCCATGGGATTGCAGTCGGGAGAACGAGCTGGCCATACTAGCAGATTAATGCGATGCCGTTCAAACCACGCCTTCGTGGCGTTGCTGCGGTGAATTGGTGAATTGTCTTGCTGAAATGTGAGGTTCAATCGACGAAAGCGCCTGAGGTAGGGAATCAGATGCACTTGAAGACGTCTATGTATTTGGCACTGCCCATTCGAGCGGACGTGAATGCCAGCTGAACGGTGCCAAGTGCAGAAAATGCCGCCCACGTCATGATGGTACCCCTGCCGAAATTGCGCTTCGAGAAGTAGCGCTACTCCTTGCGAAAGTCACGCCAATAATGCGCAAATCCATCTTGTTTTTTTTATTGTTTTCATGATAATTTCGTTTGCAGGTCGTGTTTAGCGACGAGAAGAAATTCAATGTAGACGGGCCAGATGGATTTGCGTATTATTGGCGTGACTTGCGCAAGGAGCAGCGCTACTTCTCGAAGCGCAATTTCGGCGGGGGTACCGTCATGGCATGGACGGCATTTTCTGCCCTTGGCACCGTTCAGCTGGCGTTCACGTCCGCTCGAATGGACAGCGCCGAATACATAGACGTCTTACAAGTGCATCTGATTCCCTACCTCAGTCGCTTTCGTCGATTGAACCTCACATTTCAGCAGGACAATGCACCAATTCACCGCAGCAACGCCACGAAGGTGTGGTTTGAATGGCATCGCATTAATCTGCTAGAATGGCCAGCTCGTTCTCCTGACTGCAATCCCATGGAAAACATCTGGGTGATCATGGTGCGTCGTCTCTACGCCAATAACAAGCAGTACGCATCCGTGGCGGAGCTGAAAGCTGCCATTACGAAGGTATGGCGGACGTTGGAGGTCGACATCCTGCTGAAGTTAGTGGATTCAATGAAGAAGCGAATGATTGACCTTCTAAAAGCCGACGGAGGCCCAATTAATTATTAATTTATTATCTTGTTGCACAAAGTAAATGTTTTTATTTAATAAAACGTTGAATTGTCAAGTGTTTCCAACTTTTTACACCGGTTTAAATTCCGTTTTTTGCTGTTAGCGAAGTGAAATGCTTTTGCATTTTTCTATATTTTTGCACATAGAGGTTTTTTGGGACGCTGAAAACGATCAAACAAATGGATTGTCCGAAAAATTTCCGTAACATGTCGAAACACTATAAATTAGGGGTGTTTCCAACTTTTTGCACCGCAGTGTAGCTAATAAACCGCTATATTTCTGAGAAAAATAGTGAAAGAATTCTGAAATTCTTTGATCAGCAAGTTTAATGAACTAAAATCATCTATACCAATTTTCACGTTCATTAAGGAGCCTGTTATTTTTTTTATTAATTGTTCCTTATAAATTTAACCTTTGAAAGTCAATATGGCAACGTTGAATGATGCTACAACATGACCAGATGTTTTGGGCTTCATTTTTGAACTCACAGATACAACAATATTCACAAATACTACTATACGTCAAACGTTGTTGCCACGTCGCACGAAGAACATACTTTAGAGTGTTACTGTACTTCAGTGGACTAACTTTTAGCAGGGAAAAAGCCCCTGTATCGCTCGAGAAATCTTAAGTGATTGTAAAGAGTTTCAAACAGGAAGCAATTATAAAAATCTAGCATATTTTTATGTGTAAAATTTGAAACAAAATTTTTATTTTGGAATAATCAATAATTAATATTTTGGTACTGAAGATTTACTACGCATGGTTAAATATATACGGCACATAGAATAACAGTGATCCAACTCCACTTTTTTTCAAATAGCTGCCTTTTGATTTAAAATGAGTTGTCTAATGTGTATCTTTCAGTATAAAGGTGGTCTATCTCCATATTGTAGTTTTCTACAATATGAACTTTATACTGAAGTACTACAATAGAGAGAACTTTATACTGAAAGAGATACACATTGGACAACTCATTTTAAATTAAAGGCAGCTATTTGGAAAAAGTGGAGTTGGACCACTGTTATTCTATGTGCCTCATATGACGATTCAATAATTTAATAGCAAATAAAGTCGGTACGAAAAAGGATCCCGCACAAACCTTATGGGAACTGGTTCCCGGTGAATTTGGCTGGGCTTTACACATGTTGTAGATCTTGATGTTCTGATCAAAAGTTATCATTGCCGCAACAACGAAAAGGGTACAGTTTTTCAGTTTTGAGACCTTAAAGTTTATACTTTTTGCTTTCCGTCATATGATCTATTGGATCGAAATAATCATGTAAAATCAGGTTTTCTGTGAATTTTGCTAAAAATCACGTATTTTGTAGTTGGTGAGCTAACGATTCAGGTCAGATAAAAAATAAGCAGTTGGGGGGGGGGGGGGGGGGAGACTTTAAAGTTGCCGCTTTTTACTCGAAACCATACGCTCTTTTTCAGCCAATTCAAGCACGCATTCAAGATCATGTGCGATATTGTGAGCACGTGTTTGCCTCCAAATACTTATGCGCAAGTGTGTGCGTGCGTGCATTTGCATAGATTTTTATTTTTAATGTCTGATTTTCGTTCTCATTGTTTTTGTGTATCTGCATTGTTTTAGCGCACAAATCTTATGGAAACTGGTTCAGTACTGAAATCTTCGCGTACTTCACATATATTGTAGTTTATGACCTCCTGATCAAAAGTTACCATTGCCATAGACTCAAAAAATAAGAGACTTTTAAGTAGTACTGCTAGTAGTTTTACTTGCGACCGTGCGCTCTGCTGTATTAAACTAGTCTTATGGATCTTAAATCCTGGTGAATATGTCTCACCTCCACGAATATTGCAGGTCATGATCAGCTGTTCAAATGTCACTATAAATGCAAACTCAAAAATGAAACAGGTTCGAAAATCGGAGACTTTAAAGTTGTCGTTTTTTATTTGCGATCTTACGTTACTCAATCAATCTCCGGTATGTATGCAACATGGTTCGAAACGTATGGACATATTCTTACCTTGTATGTATTTGTCATATGTATGCGAATGTACATATGGGTACAATCTGAATATGGGACATATCTGAATTAGAGTAAGATTGTTTGTATTGTTACTGGCGCATATTTCTAATGTGGTTACATTTTGATAAAAGCTTTCTATTCATTATTCAGCATTTCTATTACTTCATTCGGATTGTGTTGCGGTGGTCTATGACCAGCATCTAAAACGGCATGCAGTAGAGAAGTTGAAGGGTAATGAACATTAACGAGCTATGTATATCGCGGTGATGCTAATTATTAAGGATCGATATTCAGAATTCCGACCACCGTTTGTCGGAACAGTGATATATGAAAAGCTAATCATGTCCTGCAATATTCGTGCAGGTGAGACATATTCACCAGGATTTAAGAGCCATAAGACTCGTTTAATACAGCAGAGCGTAAGGTCGCAAGTAAAAGTTGTACTACTTAAAAGTCTCCTATTTTTTGAGTCTATGGCAACGGTAACTTTTGATCAGGAGGTCATAAACTACAATTTATGTGAAGTATGCGAGGATTTCAGTAGGTACTGAACCAGTTTCCATAAGATTTGTGCGCTAAAATAATGTAGATACACGGAAAAAAGAAGAAAGAATATCAGACATTAAAAAATAAAAATCTATGCACATGCACGCACGCACGCACACACTCGCGCATAAGTATATGCAGGTAAACACGTGCTCACAAGATCGCACATGATATTGAATGCGTGCTTGAATTGGCTGAAAAAGAGCGTATGGTTTCGAGTAAAAAGCGGCAACTTTAAAGTCTCCCCTCTGCTTATTTTTTGTCTGACCTGAATCGTTAGCTCACCAACTACAAAATACGTGATTTTTAGCAAAATTCACAGAAAACCTGATTTTACATGATTATTTCGATCCAATAGATCGTATGACGGAAAGCAAAAACTATGAACTTTAAGGTCTCAAAACTCAAAAACTGTCCATTTTTCGTTGTTGCGGCAATGATAACTTTTGATCAGAACATCAAGATCTACAACATATGTAAAGCCCAGCCAAATTCACCGGGAACCAGTTCCCATAAGGTTTGTGCGGGGTCCTTTGTTGGGCCAGAATTCCTAGAAGACTGCCGCGTTACTATCTTCAAATTATCCCCATTCGGCACCCGAGTTGGAGACATTGGCGGCGCAGTGTTTACTGTAGCAGATTGCAGTTAGAATTATTTGCATACCGTGCTTTGCAGTCGTTTTATACGTAGCGTGTTTGTGGGTGTATTGTCCTGCGAATTTTCAGTTTAATTTCTTATTAAAAGAAAGCAATGGAGGCGAAAAAGAAAAGGAAGGAATTTAATTCCCAATTGAAGGGTAATATATATAATTATTTAAAGACAATTTCTCCAAATGAAAATAAAACTGAATTGAAAAACCGTGTTGTAGCTGCTACAGGAGCATCTCTGGCTACGGTAAAGAGAATCTTAAGTGAAAGTGTTGATTTACAAGCTCTAAACAATATAGTGATAGTAAAATAAAATTCAATTCTCCTAAAAAACGCAAGAGAATATATGTATAAAAACCAACATACCGGAATGGGAACAAATGGGTATTAGAAACATAATTTATAATTTCCATAAAACCGAAGGTTGTCGAGTTAGTTTGACACAGTTACAAGAAAAACTAAGTGCGGAAAATATAACTTATCAGGAAAAAACGTACCTCCCTGCATACAATGATTAAAAAACTTAGATTCAGGTAGAGGAAAACTAAGGACAATATCGACGGTTGCTAATAGAGAAGACTGATATTCGCGCTTTAAGGCTGAATTATCTGGACAAAGTTAAATTTAATATTATAGGAGCCAAGGTAGGCCAATTGTCTTTTTAGATGAAACTTACATTCACGCTGGACATACTAGTTCCAACAGTTAATACCAGACAATACCACTAACGGTTTACAGTACTCCCTCCATAATGCGCTCCGTTAATGTGACGTAGGCATCCCCGGAGTGGGGGTAAACGTTTCCAAACAACGAAAAAGTCCATAAGCAGTCGCTGCAGTGCATCAAAATAGTGATTGTAAGGTACATATCGAATAAGATGATGTTGTAACGACTACATTGACGTGTATAACTTCACTATTACCTCATTCTAATCTCAGAATATTACGAAATGAGTGTATGTTTACAAGCGTCTAACCTATAAGTTGTCATGATATCTACTCGCGGTATGCCACATTTAATCACTTATTTCTTCGTTGCACTTATACAAAGGATGCTTATAGTGAATGTCAATATATCAAATTAAATTATTTATATTAAAATTATTTTTAAATAATTTGTAAAATATGTCCAACACTTGCGAAAGTGCTGTAATTTATAACCTGCAGACACTGGCGGATCATATGAATTCATAATAGTTTGATCATTTTATACAGAGGTCATGTGTTGGGCCCCTGATTGAAAGCATTACAGTGAAAAACGAACTTGTAAGTTCTTCAAATTTCCGAAAGATAACATCAACCTTCCGTCGGGCGCATCAAATACATGTCTCTTTTGCAGAAAGTTTTGTTTTTCTTCTTTTAACACCCCTAATAATGATATTCCTCACTTGCTAGTTGTAAAAATGAACTTAATTAGGCGTTTGCTGTATTTTTTTCATTATGTGCCCATCAAGAACACTGCGCCCGAACTTCACGATTAACATATTGCGCTCGACGGAAGGTTCAAGAGGAAATGAGAAAAACTTGTAAGGTGCGTATGGAACATCATGGACACATTTATTATAGCAAATTATTTTTACAATGTGTGCGTCTTAATACAGATGTGACATACAACCTGGACCAAGTACATATATATGTTCATGCCATTTCCCCGAAGGAAGCCGAAAAAATTTAAAGCTGTTTCAACGACGTTGCCACTTGAATACGAATTTTCTCCTCGGTGTAACTGCTTGTTGTTGTCTTTAAAGAAATCGGCAATGCACGAGAAAGATATGACTCGCTTCTCAACCATTTATTCACCTAAAGGATAAAAATAACTATTAGTAACACACTATTTAACCTATACGTAGTTGGCTTTTATCGCAGAAAAAGAAATATTAGGTTGATTTAACCGCAAAATTCCGATAGTTCGGTGATCATTACTATTTTTAGACATCAGAAAAAGTGTGTATATATTAATACATTCGTTTATAATTACGTTTGGTGACAGCTACAAATTTGAGGTTATGTATACGCGAACGTTTTCGGCAAATTATTACATAGCTGCTAAATACTAGTAAGTGAAAACGTCGGTGTAATGAAGGTGCTTAATGGTACGTACCTTTTTGTCGCTTAAATACACTGGATAAATATTTTAATTCGCAATCTTTTTAATTCCCATTACAAAATGCACGGCTCCCCGGTTTGTTTGGAAACCTAGCCGACCAAAATGGCTGCAATGACATCACCACTAACGGAGCGCATTCCGTACGACGGGGCTTTGAATTCTAAGAAAAATGAATTATGGAATACTCCCACTCTGTCCGTTAGAGAGGTACATAAACCCGTATTCCCCTTTGACGCATACCTGTGCCCAACATACGTCATAACAAGAGTGGGGGAATGCTTCCCCTCTTGTGCTTCTAGCGCTCTAAATTAACGAGGAGGGAATTATGGAGGAAGTACTGTACTATCAATCATATCTAAAGGCAATCGATTAGTTATTGTTCACGCCGGTGGTGAAATGGGTTTCATACCTAACTGCCTCTTGATTTTTAAATCTGAAACCAAATCCGGAGACTATCAGGACGAGATGAACTCGCAAAATTATGAAAAATGGCTTATAGAGAAACTGATTCCAAATCTTCTCCCAAATTGTGTTGTTGTAAGTGATAATGCACCATATCATAATAGCAAGTACAGAAAGTACCTACCTGCAACTTAAGAAAAACAGATATGTTAGACTGCCTGATAAGTAAAAATATACCTTTCTCGCCGAATTTGCGTAAACTACAGCGGGATGAAATTATTAAATACTAGCCGTACCCTGCCACGTATTGTGGCTCACAAGGAAGGTATGTAAGGCCGCCGCTCCGATCTTCATGAAGCTCCGTAAATTTAAAGTTTATCGAAAAATAAGAGACCCCTATTTTTTTATAGCGGCCCAATTTTAGTTTAAGGGGGTGAAATGGACCCCTGAACTTTCACCCTCTTCGAGCTATCTCCGAAACGAAGCGAGATAAATGAAAACTTTCAATGTACGTTTTGTTTGGTTTTTTCAGTGTAATAAAATGAAGTAAACAGATTTTGGAAAAACGCATTATTTTTCAGAACAAAATTTTTATTATCTAATTTTTCGAAATTTCGGTTCGGTTCGGTAGATGAAAACTTTCAATGTACGTTTTGTTTGGTTTTTTCAGTGTAATAAAATGAAGTAAACAGATTTTGGAAAAACGCATTATTTTTCAGAACAAAATTTTTATTATCTAATTTTTCGAAATTTCGGTTTGGTTATATAGATAAGAATGGAGGAAATTTTATTACAAATTCAACCATGTATGACAAAATATATTTCCCTACTACAGTTTTCCTAATTTCTAACTTTTATGTTTGAGCGGGCTACCTATGGTAGTGACGGGATAGGTCGGGGGTTATTACTTCTATATATTTTAATGCCACTTTTCTTTTATTTAATAAAGTTCAACTTCTATGGCTCATAATTATGATAATAATGGTACTCCGTGAGAAAATGTTTCATACAAAGTTGTTTCTTACGCCAAGCACACGTAATAACGGCAACATCGCATAGTACGCCACATTTGAACGATTCATTATACCATACAGGTACGATTCATTATATATACAGGGTGTAACAAAATAAGTGTGAAACATTTCATGGGGTGATTCCTCATCGAAAAAGGGATAGGGTCTTTCATATAAATAAACTTCATTTGAGCATCCCTTGTTAAGATACAGCCCCTTAAAGGGGGTACATAAAATTTGTTTTACAATTTCTTTCACAAACACTAAAAAAGTTACAAAATTGAAATTAACGTGACATTTTCTACTATCAAAAAGACACTTAGCCAGTAATTTATTTGGTTTACCCCATGGTTGTAAGGGGTGGAAAACGCAACGCAAGGGATGCTCAAATGAAGTTTCTTTATATGAAAGACCCTATCCCTTTTTCGATGAGGAATCACCCCCTGAAATATTTTACACTTATTTTGTTACACCCTGTATATACAGGGGCGAGAAACAAAGAGCTTCATTGTCAGTTTCACTGTCTGTGTCCATCATTCAAGTGATGAGTTCAATAAGTTAATGTAAGCTGGAGCTGACATTCCGCACGACAGGACCATCCATGGCCGAAGTTGAACGAGATTTGCAAGAATGCGACGAGTACTGGAGGAAACAGTACGCGAAGAAGAAAGATAAAGATGAAAAAATATTCAGCGATCTAACCTAACCTTGCTCTTTCAAAAATGTATACAATTAATTACCTAAACACTAACGGACAATTAGATGTAAACATTTTCTTTTTTTGAAAAATAATGCGTTTGTCCAAAATCTGTTTAGGGCATTTTATTACACTGAAAAAAACAAACAACACGTGCGTTTAAACTTTTCATCTATCTCGTTTCGTTTTGGAGATAGCATTCGAGAGATAATATTATAAAACTTCAATCCCTTACTCATAATCAGTTTTCTTCGCCACAGTTTACTAACTTTATTAAATATTCGTGGTTCAAGAGTGGATATGTAGACACGAGACCTCCTGAATTTGAACATCCTGTAGAATTTTGTTATGCACAGGACTCGGAACCACGATGCCACATATGTGGCGATGTTGCCGTTATTACGTGTGCTTGGTGTAAGAAACAACTTTGTATGAAACATTTTTTCACGGAGTACCATTATTGTCATAATTATGAGCCAGAGAAGTTGAACTTTATTAAATAAAAGAAAAGTGGCATTAAAATATATAGAAGTAATAACCCCCGACCTATCCCGTCACTACCATAGGTAGCCCGCTCAAACATAAAAGTTAGAAATTAGGAAAACTGTAGTAGGGAAATATATTTTGTCATACATGGTTGAATTTGTAATAAAATTTCCTACATTCTTATCTATATAACCAAACCGAAATTTCGAAAAATTAGATTTAAAAAATTTTTTCTGAAAAATAATGCGTTTTTCCAAAATCTGTTTAGGTCATTTTATTACACTGAAAAAACCAAAGAAAACGTATATTGAAAGTTTTCATCTATCTCGCTTCGTTTCGGAGATAGCTCAAAGAGGGTTAAAGTTCAGGGGTCCATTTCACCCCCTCAAACTAAAATTGGGCCGCTATAAAAAATAGGGGTCTCTTATTTTTCGATAAACTTTAAATTTACGGAGTTTCATGAAGATCGGAAACGGCGGCCTCACATACCTTCCTTGTCAGTCTGGTTAAATGGAAAAGAAAGAAAAGAAAAAGCGTACGTTTCTAATATGTTTAATTTCACAATGCTTGTGCGTATACAATATTTTTTTGTTCAATTGTCTGTGCAGATATAGAGATTGTCTCATTTGCCGACTAGAACACGCAACATATAATTGTCCATGTGCGGAGCATTCCGCGTGTTTAGATCTAAACCGCACAATTCGAGAGATTGGCCCTGAGCTTTGTTGATGGTGATCGCAAACGCCAATCGAATTGGGAATTGCAATCACTTAAATTGAAATGGCATATCCGTTGGAATCATAGGAATGCGAGGAATCAGGACATCTTCACCTTTGAAAGGTCCTGTCAAGATTGTTGCTTCTACAACGTTGTTCGTTAATTTTTGTACTGCAAGCCGCGTGCAGTTGCAAAGCTTTGGCTGGTTGATATTTCGCAGCATGATAATTGGTACGCCGATTTTCTCTTGCAGTACATGCGGTGGCATTCCTGGTAGATCGAGTGAATTCAAAAATTCTATTGGATAATTAACCGCTTCACCTGCTTCCACAAGTGTGTCGATGGATTTGTATGTGACTGCCTCACTTTGAATATTAAACTGAATAATATTGTTGAGTGCGTAGACGTCTTTATTCTTGGCCGCAAGTATTGTTCATTTATTGAGCCATTCGTGATTCTTATAATTGGTTTGAATATTGGGAAATATTTTTTCAACCAATTCTTCTTTTGATGTAACTAAATTGCAGAAGTTATGAGGCAATGAAATTCGTCCTGAGGTCAGATCAACCGGCACCTTTCCGTTCCCAATTTCCAGCAGTTAATGCGAGAATACCTCAGCTGATCGATCGTTTTGCAGCAGGACACGCATATTTGTAGTTAATTTTAACATCTTTACATGTCGCCACAAAGTACAGTATTTCAGGAAAGCATTTATTTCGTCCGCTGGTGTCGATCGAGGAATTACAGGTAATGTTTGTCTGAAATCTCCTGCAAGCAATATTAACCCTTCATTGCTCGCTGTATGAGCGCGGTGCCGCCGTATTTAGATTTTAAGTGATTTTGCATATTTTTTTAATATTAGAACAATTGGAAAAAAATTAAAATGTTTCCTTTAAATATTTCTGAAACGGCCCGTGGCTATAATTTTTCAAAAAATACACTTGCGCAACTAAAAAAATGGTAATTGTCCGAGCGAAAGGAAAAGCGGCGCCGAACCGCCCAGTGCGAGTAGCTCTCCGACAAACGCTCGAGATACAGTGTTGCCACGATGCACTTACATTCGTCTCCCGTTCAGTGCAAAGTATGTGAAAGTAGCCGGTAATGTGGCAACAGTGTGCTTCGTTTAGCACGGCGACTCAGTGGTCGCCATACGACCACCTAAAGCCGGCCACACACGTTCAGTTTCAACGGTCAGTTCGAACTGTTCAGTTCAACTGTACAGTTTAACCTCTACGTGTGTGGGTATTTCAATCTCAGTTCAACTCAACTGCACAGTTAAACTAAGACGAATGAAATTTCAATTTTTTCAACTGAATGGTTTAACTGATTATTGCATGTGTGGGGGTTCGTCTGTACAGTTCTCAGTTGATTTTGTTTCAGGAGCCAATGCGTTTGGTTTTTTCTTGTGAAAGATGTCGCGTAATAAGCCAAACCCAGTGATAGTAGATTTCATTGCAATGCACAGATCAGAACCTTGTCTGTATCAAGTACAGAGTCATGACTATCATGACGGCACGAAGAAGGATGCTGCATATGCCAAATTAGCAAAGAAGTTGGACGAAGAATTTTTCGATTTTTTATTTTCTTGTATAATTACACAAATTAAACCAAGAGCGACCAAATCGTCCTGCTCCCTCGAATCCATTGTAAAAACTGAAGGATTGAACTGTATGTGTGTGTGCTTTACCATCTACAGTTTCAACTGAACAGCTTTAACTGAACAGTTCAAACTGACCGTTGAAACTTAACGTGCGTGGCCGGCCTTAGGTCGTAGGTTTCTAGCGAGCAACGAAGGGTTAATGCGTTCTCAAATGGTCTGATATTTCCACGCAAATCTTGCAATGATTGATCAAGAGCCTCGAGCGATTTTTTGTGCGCCATTGTGTATTCATCCCAAACAATAAGTTTGCATTTCTGCAATACTTTTCCCATGCCGGATGCTTTGGAAATGTTGCACGTGAGTTTCAATGAATTGCATGTTCAATGGAATTTTCAAAGCGGAATAAACAGTTCTTCACCTTGTAGAAATATTGCAGCTATTCCAGACGATGAAAGAGCTAAGGCTATGTCACTTTGGGATCGAATTGCTGCCAGAATCAATTTAATTAGGAACGTTTTACCAGTTCCTCCTTGCGCATCCAAGAACAAGATTTCTCCAACCCCGTTATTGACAGTTTGCATTATTTGATCGTAAATGCCTTTTTGCTCAAGAGTTAGGAATCACATATGACAAAAGATCACCCGTGTTGTAATTTTGTTCACGACGTAATTCTACATCGAACGAAGCAGAAGCAGATCGATTAGGTGATGGCATTCCCAATTGATTGAGAACTTTGTTCGCGATTCCTGAGCACAAATATTCAATCATTATCAAAGCTTCGTTGTAGATTTCTGTTGTGAAGTCCATGTTCATATTTGAATTTTCCTTGTGTATTCGACGGAAAATATCTTCAGCCATGAGCGATTTATATCTCTCCTATAACTCTGTTGGAGATGAAGGAAAGCAAGCGGTCAATATGATTGCAAACAAAATGCACGAATTTGATTTGGATTTGACGTGTGGCACACGTCATTAATGTATACATCAAAGTGTCGGTCGTCCTATAATAAATTCAGACCTTGATGCCGGGTAATTCCGGAGTTCCGTACCTAACGGGTATGAGTAGCGATTGCTCGTCTCTGACCATTAAGATGGATCAGGCTATCTCGAATGATGGTTCGATCCATTATACCTGAATGAGCCAGGTGTCAGGTTTTCCCTATCGGTCATCTATTGGGGTTCGTCATTTCTCCTCCTTACAAAGCTGATTCAGTACTCAAAATATGAGGGATATAGATGCAAAAGCCGCCAAGTCACATTTGTGTGAAATCCGAGTCAGACACGGGAATTTGTTCCTTATAAGTAGGACCTACGCCCAGTTGCAAGCGTATTTTCTACTTTATATTATTAACGGTTTAAGGCGGAATTTGCACCTAAATTATGTTGGACCTTATGCACGTACTTATAAAGAACAAACTCCCGTATCCAACTCAGACTTTACAAAAATGTGACTATGTGACGGCGGCTTTTGCATCTATTAGGACCGTGCAACTGCTGGAGGGATGAACGATCGTGCGCAACCAGTGGTGAAGGCTTGAAGTTTCATGGTCACGTCTCTCCATATAATATCAAGTGTCTAATTGTTTAAACATGGGAGTACGCAAATTCTGTGTTATCAGTTACCAAAATACATTAAAAAATAGCAAGTATAAATTCTATTTTTCCCAAAATATTAGCATAAGTTGATTCAAAGAGAAAAGTGGATTGCCATCGTAAGGAAGTAAAAGTAAGTATCATAACCTCAATTGTTCATTCGAAAAATATATACATGATGAATCATTTAAAATGATTATTAAATTTTATTAACATATAGAGTAACAGTTAATTTTTTACTTTTTAGTGGATATGAATCCAGTTGGAATCCCAAACCAACAGATTCAATCTGCAGTTCTCATTTTAACGGAGATAAAAAGGGAGAAGAAGAACTGAGTCCTAATTATATACCTACGAAGTTTTCTTCAACTAATCTTGGAAAAAACTTGAATGAAACTGTAGCTCTAACAAGGCAATTATTCTTCAATAATTCAATAGCTCAATTAAGGCAATTAGGCAATAAAAAAGAGAAGAAATTTCAACGAATGAAAATAAGAGTGAAATAGCGCTGGATGAGTCGATGTTTGATTCGTATAGTAAAAGTGATCAAGCGTTTCAAGCTGATATTTTTGTTACTTGCCATAGTGTTGAAAAACTTTTCTGTTGTAATACATTTAGCTTCGGATGTAACACCTGTGAAAGTTATGCTCAAACAGAAATAACTCTGCCAACTGGTAGAATAGAAATAAATTGTTCTACATCGACAGTATGATTTGCCTCAGTTAACGATTTCCCCTTTGGCACAGTTTGTGGTTGAAAGTTTATTTCACGTTGTACTTTCTCAAATCCAGTTTTCAATATCGTACCCATACTGAAACTGAAATCACATCTTCCTTTCTCATTGATTTGGAACTTGATACGGCGCTCATCAGTCTCCTAGCAGAAATTGTAGCAATTCTCGTCCCGATTTGTATGCCTAAATTGGTCATAAGCCTTATTACACTTGTGAGGCCATCATTATAGATACCTACAGCAATATACAGGGTGTCCCTAAATATCATATACAAACGGAATTAGGTAATTCTTTGGCTTATTTCACGACTAAAAATTCATATAAACATAGGCCCGTAAAAGCTTCGTTACTGATCTACAGGGTGTTGAAATTTCAAAATTTGTTTAGTTTTTTATAGCTCATGCAGTTTTTAGATATTTAGCTCAAATTTGGAATGTAGGTTATGCTGTAGGGCTTATATCATTGGGCATGTTAAATGGTTTTGAGAATCTACAGGGGGTTATTTTTTCAGGGGTCGTGCTCCCTTTTCTCCCCCTGAACTTTTTTGCGGTGCGCCTCTGGTAGATTCTAAAATACAGAATAAATGTTCTGATTTGTTTACAAACTTTTTGGTCTAGTAGTTTTTTCGTATCTGCCACCGTTGCGTTTGTACGCAATTTCCACCACTGATTAGAGTTGAAATTAACACGTTGCTTTTTTATACCCTTTGCGGGCGGAACCGCCCGACGAGCGAGCGTCGCCGATCCATGCATATCTTATCATTCAGAAAAATAAATGTAAGCGAGCTGCTTCATAATACGTCCCCGTAGCTGTAAACAGATTTGGACAGCTATATGCCGATACGCGTCCGCAACGGTAAAAAACATGAGCGGCTGGTTACCGACACTGGACCACAAAGTTTTAATAGCACCATATCATGAGTTTCAAGATTATCTTATTTGTGACCCTTTGTCTCTATTGAACCATGTATAAACAATTTTATCCACTGTATTAAAAATATGTCGCATCAAAAAAGAAACAAAAATAATACCCTGAGAATAGTATATTGTACAACAAGGGCTGAAAGTTGGCGATTGCCGACGAGTGTGAAGTTTGCTGCCCGAGAGAAACGAGGGCTGCAATCACACTCGTCGGCGCCAACTTTGGTCCGTGTTGCACACGATATTTTTTATAACAAGTGAATGCAAGTGGTGCATTTCATACTAGTTTTCAGGGACGAAAGTGAACGAAAATTCACCCAAGGGACGAAAGTGAAGCAAGTATAAACTGCGCATGCGCGAGCTCCACTTTTCTATCCTAGCGTGCAATTTGCTATTTTCGTCCCGTAAAACTAGCATGAAAAACACCACTTTCGATGCACGTGTTATAAAAATATTATTTATCGTACATGTACGAATAATTTTAATTGAACTGAACAATTATTAAATAATATTTTATACGAAGTATAATGTCATGAAATATATTTCATAAAATATTATGAAAAATGTTCAAGTACACAAAAATGAACGGAAAATTCACTTTACAAATCCTATCTACAAAAGCTATAAGAAAAAGAAGACGAGAGGTTGACAAAAAATAAATAAATAAAGGTGAATGATTAAAATATGAGTATTTTTGAACGTATCAGGATATAAGAAGCCCATAAAATTTTTTTGTGAAATATAAGTGAAACTATAGTAAGAAAAAATTCAAAAGATTTTTCTGCAATTGATGCACGTGAACATAGGAAAGATTTCCTCGATAAACTCAATTTTTTCGAAAAAAGCCGAAACACGTATTTTCTACTTTTTTTGCTCTTTTAATTGCCATTGGTCTCAAAAAAAAATATGAAATAGTTTTTTTCTTACAATGATTTTGTGAATTTCAACCCTTATAATTTTTTAATTAATTATCCCAATGAAATGTAACAAATTGCATTTTTCATCATTTTTTATGTAGATTATTATCCACTTGGTTTCATTTCAAAAGATCAATTGCAAGTATGTGAAAACCAGCAATCACCCTTAGGAGCAGTCAATTTTGAGGGTTAATTTCACCTCTTAGAAATGTTTTTCAGCACATAAAAAAAATGTATCTCTTAGATTTTGACGTAGAATAACATATATCAAAATGAACGAAATCGGCGAGGTACACCTGGGACGGTTTCCTTGTTAGTAAAAGGTAGTCAAACCACTTTTATGAAGTGGCTAATCTATAATTTATCCATCATAGTTAGCTCTAATAGAACCGTGTCACGACCAAACTAAACGATCCTTAAATCAATGTCAATTAAATGAGGCTATATCACGGTTAGTCTACACTGGATAACCCGGAAAGATTTTAACTTGGTATGTGAGGTAGGCTAACTTTTACGAGATAAATCTTAAGACATATTTCGATGCTCGAAGAATAGCTGTTCCACTTGTTTCATATCATTCCTCCTCATACACCCAGCGTCTCGGATTCTGCTTCTGGTGATTTTGGCAAAATATCATTTTTAAAGTTACTATCCAATGAACAAGTAATTCTCATGCTTTCTTTAACCAAAGCGGCATTTATCCTGGCTAATGAAAGCATTAGAATTGATTGATCAAGGTTAGTACGTTTAAAACTGACATTTTGCAAAAGTCACCAGAAGTAGAATCCGTGACGCTGGGTGTACATTCTCGAATAACAGTGCTACGCTCGCAGTAAAATTTCAGATTAGAACAAATGATTAGAACATGCACTTTACATGTATCCAAAGTTTTCGATGTCTAGGGCGTTTTCTCCTTAGTTTCTATTGTCCAGGTCTTTGGCTCCATAAATTTCGATATCCAGGATATTCTCTACGTGGTTCTCAATGCCCAAGTATTTTGCTCCGTTGATCTCGATGAACAGATACCATATTTCTGGAACATT
Source organism: Xiphydria camelus (assembly GCA_963678675.1). Taxonomy (NCBI): domain Eukaryota; kingdom Metazoa; phylum Arthropoda; class Insecta; order Hymenoptera; family Xiphydriidae; genus Xiphydria; species Xiphydria camelus. The sequence goes on from OY783197.1 coordinate 6,523,179, forward strand.
CTCTTCACAGCTTCTCAGTATCCATGTCCTGCCACTCTGTAATTTTCGGTGTCCAGGTATAGAACTCCATGGCTTTCGATATCCATGAACGTTTTCTACATTCTTTTCAACGTCCAGGTGTCTCACTAATAATTTTTTTACGTCCAGGTATACTTCATATTTTTCAGTTTCCAGGTCTATCGCTCCGAAAGTTTTGATGGCTAGGTATTCTCCATTCATACTGTTTCATGTCCAGAACATTCTTCCCATAGTTTATGGTATCCATATATTTCACATCATAGTTTTCATTATTCACGAATGTGCTCGTCGTAGTTTTCGGTGTCGAGATGTTTCGTTTCAAAATTTTCAATGTCCAGATATTCCCCTCTATAGTTTCCACTCTCCAGGTCATTCTCGCGATAGTTCTCGATGTCTAAGATTCCCTTCACAATTCCCGGCATCCAAATCTTCTACTCCGCAGATCTCGATGTTCAGATGTATTCATTCTCTCCATATTTTTCAATATCCAGCATGTTCTCTCCGTAGCTTTCGCTGCTCAGGTATTGCATTAACAATTATTTAAAGTCCAGGGATACCTCTTCGTCGTTTTTAACATCCAAATCTTTTCATTTTCATTTTCATTGGTTAATTATTTAATGACATCTAATAAACATTGAAGTTTCATTGAGTAACCACATCTGTTGAACTAGTGCCGTGAAAAAAATTTAATATTTCCTAAAAGTCAAGAATTTGAAAATTCGCCATATCGAAGAAATTGTATTGGATTCAGTGGAATAATTTGAAGGCCGCTACTGTGCCCTAGAATGTACACAAGAAGTCTAATGTTGCTCGAAATATTGTTGCCTATCAAATCCCTTCGAAATCGTCGGAATCGTCTGCGAGTTTCTTTAATTTATAATAAATTTTTCGAGTAGCTGACCAAAAAATCCGTGCGGTAGCGGCCTATGTAGATAACACAGGCACCCAAAAAAAAAGTTCCTATTCCCGGAACCAGACCAGTATATCTCTACGTTTTTGAGGTCGCTGAATCCGAATCCGGTATCCGTTTGTCTCCACCACGTCACGTTCAAGGTTATTTCAAGGTCAAATCCTGGAAAAATAGTCAAATCGATTCAAATTATCATTCCTATATATTCTTGGGGTCGCTGAATCCAAATATGATGTCCGTTTGACCCGACAAGGTCAAATTCAAGGTCATTTCAAGGTCAAATGTATTTATTCTCCCAAAAATGAATTTTTTTTACTGCAGATTCTGAAAGAACGGGAAATTTTACGTCTAGATATGTATCCAATTTTTTTGATAACAACCCCTAAGGTCATTTCAAGGTCACTTTATATTATTGTATGGAAGGTTCATATGACAATTGCAAAAATAAGAAAATGTGTCTTCACGAGAATAAACTACCACGTCAATATGTTTTCGCGGTCACTGAGTTAGAATCCGAGGTTCGTTTGCCACCAGTATGTCAGGGTCAAGTTCATTTCAAGGTCAAATCCAGCAAAAATGTTCAAATCTTTTCGCATCATCACTCCGTTATATTTTTGGAGTCGCTGGAACGTGTATTTTGTATTTCACTCTGCTACTTCTTCATCGTTTCGCCTTCTTTTAAACGTACTCGTTTATTCTCAAAAGATCCGTGCAAGGGATTTTTCCTTTTTCCAACGTTTTTTTCCTTTTTCCGCGCTTTCTCTCTGCAACGTCCAACAGAAATCTGCCATCATGTTTTCATCCCATCTACCCTGAAATCTTCGTTCTACATCTTTAAAATCTTGGTGGAAACGTTCTCCTTGTTCTTCACTGAAATTGCCAACGTTATCTGGAAATTCGTCCACATGACTGTCCATCATATGTCATTTTAAACTCATGTTACATTCCAATCTCCTGAAATTCTCAACCATGTCAGATACTATTTTGTTGTAGTCCGAGCTCTTATGATTGCCTAGAAAATTACTACATACTTTCTTGAAGCTGACCCACGCATTCTTCTCAATAGAGCTCATTTGAGTTACGAAGTGATTGTCTCTAAACATTTTTCTGATCTGAGGTCCATCGAATACTCCCGCGCCTTCTTTAGCATCAGATAGACCTTGAAATTGATCTCGTAAGTATTTGTAACAATCACTTTCTTTATTCAACGCTTTGACGAATTGTTTCATGAGTCCTAACTTTATATGTAATGGAGGTATCAATACCTTCTTTGAATCTATCAACGGCTGCTGTAAGATATTGTCAGATCCTACAACGAAGGATGTTCTAGGTTCCCAAACCTTTTTCACGTAATGATTTTGTTTATCTCTACTATCCCATTTACAAAGATAACACGGTTTTTTTGTATAGCCAGATGCTGTCCCAGAATCATTGTGAGGATTTTAAAATGTCCGCAAACTTGCCATTTGTGGTCATCATATTTTATTGCTGCTAATAGTGTTTTCAAACATTCATACGATTCATTCATAACAGTCGAATGCGCAACTGGTATTGGTGCGTATACATTAGTATTGTGGAGTAAGATTGCTTTGAGACTACGTTTACTAGAATCGATCAAAAGTCTCCATTGATCAGCACTATAAGTATCGGGCTTTAATTCGTCGATTAATCCTCTGACATTATTACAATAAACGAGAGACTTATTTGAATTACGAGAGAAAAAGCTCCTAAATTTTTTTTCTCTTGTCCTGTAAAACGTTACCTTCGTTTTCTTCTTCAGCAGATTTCTCTTTTTTAACGTAGAAGCACAGTACTCGGCAACATCTTTCGGCAATCCCATGTTACGAATGAAATCGTTTAGTTCTTTCTGTGAGAACAATTGAGGCTTTTTATTCTTACAACCCGTTGGAACGTATTCATGAGAATCATCTTCAGTTTCACTTTCTTCATCATTCGTTTGGCCATCTTCGCTGCCACTTTCATTTCCGCTCATATATCTCTCATCGTCATTATCAGTTTCATTTTCACTCGTGTAACATTCATCTTCGCTATCAGTTCCACTCATATAGCTATCATCTCTATTATTATCATCGTACTGTTCATCCTCATTCACACAATCTCTACGCTGATCTATATTTTCTCTTTCAACGTTTGCTTTAATCTCGTCTCTTTCCATTCCATCTGAACTAAAATTCCGTTTGTTTGTATTGTCCTCGTTGGAAATAACAGGTAGTATGACACTCGTAAAGTTAGCATACTTTATATGTGTTATTTATTTTTCATATTGTACCCAGTTAGATATGTTTTGCAGAAATAACTATCTTTTCTAGATTGCGCTTTGGTCCAATGTATTGGTATAAGAAAATTGAGATATTTCTTGTCTCGAGATTTATCATAACGATGAAACATTGTGTTACAAGAAGCACAAATGATGTGTGGTACCCAATCATTACCTTTATCTATCATGTTCAAATCAAAACAATCCTTATACATATTCCTTATACGCTCTGAAATACGTTTGCGATTCTTTGATGCTTCATACTTACCACAAACATAGCAAAATGAATCTGGATCCTTATTGCATATGTGATCCGAACTTGTAGTGATAGACTCTACAGTAGCCAAGTTTTCCACCAATGCAGAGCTGCGGTCGCTTGATGACGACGATTGCGGGCCCGCTTGCTTACCCAGACCAACCGCCGATACTGGGGTTCCTTGTGAGAACCCCTGTATCGTAACACATTTCCGTGTGCCTGCCATGATTGCTTGGACGCCTTCATCTAGGGATTTTGCCGGAAAAATAAACAATAAAAAAAACCGTTGCCCGCCGTCACCGCGTGGAGGTACCCTGGGTGCAGGCACACCACACATATTCGCTGTATCAAGAGACACGGCAGTGTCTCGCGGCATGTTCGTTCAAGTAGTTTCGCGCTCAGACACGACAGCGCTGATGTCGCGAGCACCCGTGTCTCTACACCACAAATCACTGTCCCCTGCACCCCTCAATTTTTACATCGAATTTTCTCAATAAATATACGGTTATAATCAAAACTATGCTTAGTTACGCCATATAAATTAACTATTCTCTATTGATAGAGACCAGAATAAATGTTATAAGTTACATATTAACAGAGATTTTTCCTTAGCAACGCGAAGCCACGACCCTTGCGCCTAAAAGTCGAGAGAATCCGATTTCTCGGGCGATATATATATGTCAAAATCTCACAAAAATTCCGCCTATCTTCGGCGATAGTCCGCCATGATCGGAAATATGTACACAGATACGGCCACACGCATACGCCATCAAAAATATATGTGAGAGTGTGTGAGAGAATATATTCCTTAAATGTTTGGGTACTTTCAAAGTTAATCAAACATTTCCATTCGCGAAACGATTAACCTTGCGTTTATTTCGATCCTCGGACGCGCTTGTTAATAAAATGTAAAAATTCAGTGTAATCGCAGTTATGAATCTCAATAGTGGTGAATCTGACAGACGCTCCGTATAGTTTAATAATCGTTTGTTTTTTTTTTTCGATAATCGAGATAGTGAACGGATGCAGTGCTGTGTTTCTCTGGTTGCCTGTGCATAAAGAGCAGGAAAGGAGACGGCAGCATCTCAGAAGAATTACCATCAGATAAGTTTAATTGTCATCTGACAGCTTTAACCTCAATTTCGATGGAAGGACAATTATCTTTGTGATAATTCTATTTTTTGTTTCAGCGTCATGCGAGCACGAGATGAATCGATGGCTTTTCTTCTCTGTCACAATCAAAGCCGTGGGAGAAAAATAGGAGATGCAATGGAATTGGATCACAACAATCGAGTAATTACTTTATCATTATTTTTTCTTTATCGATATATTTCCTCTTTCGTACTATTACAAGTTCCAATTTACACACCGACCTGTCAAACCAGAAGTGTACATGTACCTCACTTCTATTTCATCTGTTCTTTGTCTCCGTTGTAACGTCAGTCAATGAGGAATCACTGATACCGATTAAGGTTCTAGGGTTATTCCTTATTCTTTCTAGCACAGCATCGATATTTTACTGCACCTGTTTTCTTCTGGGACTTTCTAAAATAATTATAAAAACCCCATATGATTGTTATTTACAACTTGTTACAGATCATATGCGAACCCGAGGGGGTTTCTTTCGAACGAAGGATCATCCACTTGTTGTTCCAAGAACCAGTTGCATTAGTTCCTTTGGCGAGCTGGATCTGCTGTCTCGAGTGCATGGACGTGTGCCACTTTAAATGGATATTTTGTAATTTCCATCGTTACATCAGAGGCGAAGAAGAGATGAAATAGAAGTGAGGTACATGTACATTTTACGTTTGATAGGTTGGTATATAAATTGGAACTTCTGATAGTATAAAACGAAAGAGGAAATATATCGATAAAGGAAAAATAATAATAAAGTAGTTACTACATTATTGTAATCTAATTCCATTGTATCCCTTACTTTTCTGCCACAACTTTGATCGTTGATAGTGAAGAAAAATAAAATTTATTAGTTGATCCATCTACTATCAACAATCAAAGTCGTGGCAGAAAAATAAAGGATACAATAGAATTGGATTACAATAATGTAGTAACTACTTTATTATTATTTTTTCTTTATCGATATATTTCCTCTTTCGTATTATACTATCAGAAGTTCCAATTTATATACCAACCTATCAAACGTGAAGTGTACATGTACCTCACTTCTATTTCATCTCTTCTTCGCCTCTGATGTAACGATGGAAATGACAAAATATCCATTTAAAGTGGCACACGTCCATGCACTCGAGACAGCAGATCCAGCTCGCCGAATGAACTAATGCAACTGGTTCTTGAAACAACAAGTGGATGATCCCTTGTTCGAAAGAAATCCCCTCGGGTTCGCATACGATCTGTAACAAATTGTAAATAACATAATCATTTGCAGTTTCACTATTTAAAATGTACCGAACTTACTCAACGTAGAAATGAAGAAACTATATTAATCTGAGGTTACCAATTCTAATGACAGAATTATTAAAAATGATAAATTCATCTTTCGTGTTATACTATCACACACGTTCCAATTTATATACCGACCTGTCAAACGTGAAGTGTACATGTACCTCACTTCTATTTCATCTCTTCTTCGCCTCTAGAGTAACGATGTGGAAATTATAAAATATCATAACTTTTCTGTAACAATTCTGCAATATTTTACAATATCCGTGAACACTACCGTATGTTAGAAATATATATTTCTCGATAAATTCGCGAATGTTGCGAAACATCATAGAAACGTTTCCGTCTCATTACGTCGAAAGATCAACTCGATAAGGTACAGCTCGATAAGATTGTACTTGTCAGGGCTGAATTATATAGGGATTTTATAATTATTTTTTAGGAAGTCACAGAAGAATACAGGTGCAGCAAAATATCGATGCTCTGTCCTAGAAAGAATGAGGAGTAACCCTCGAACCCTAATTGATGTCAGTGATTACTCATTGACCGTCGTTACACTAGAGGCGAAGAAGAGATGAAATAGAAGTGAGGTACGTACATTTCATTTTTAACAGGTCGGTATATAAATTTGAACTTGTGTGTGATAGTATAATACGAAAGAGGAAATATATCACTTTTAATAATTCTGTCATTATTATCTATAGAATTAGTTAACTCAGATTAATATAGTTTCTTAATTTCTACGTAGAGTAAGTTGGGTATATTTTAAATAGTGAAATACTGAATATAATTGTGTTATTTATAATTTGTTACAGAAATAAATGTGCTGGTATCCAATTCTATCCAGAAGGACTGCAAATCGAATGCGAACCTGAGGGGGTTTCTTTCGAACGAGGGATCGTGCACTTGTTATTCGAAGAACCAGTAGTACATTCGGTTCCACATTGACCGTCGTTACACCAGAGGCGAAGAAGAGATGAAATAGAAGTGAGGTACATGTACACTTCACGTTTGACAGGTCGGTATATAAATTGGAACTTGTGATAGTATAATACGAAAAAGGAAATATATCGACAAAGAAAAAATAACAATAAAGTAGTTACTCCATTATTGTAATCCAATTCCATCGTATTGATTATTTTTCTGCCACGACTTTAATTGTTGATAGTGGATGGATCAACTAATAAATTTGATTTTTCTTCACTATCAGCAATTAATGTCGTGGCAGAAAAATAAGTAATACAATGCTCTATTGGATTACAAGAATGGAGTAACTACTTTATTATTATTTTTTCTTTATCGATACATTTCCTCTTTTGTATTATACTATCACAAGTTCCAATTTATATACCGACCTGTCAAACGTGATGTGTACGTGTACCTCACTTCTATTTCATCACTTTTTCGCTTCTAGTGTAACGATGGAAATTACAAAATATCATAACTTTTCTGTAATATTTCTGCGATATTTTACAATATTCGTGAACACTACCGTATATGTTAGAAATATATATTTCTCGATAAATTCGTGAACGTTGCAAAACGTCGTAGAAACGTTTCGGAGTCATTACGTCGAAAGATCTCCTCAATAAGGTACAGCTCGATAAGATTGTAGTTGTCAGGGCTGAATTATATGTGGTTTTTATAATTATCTCTTAGGTCCCAGAAGAATACAGGTGCAGCAAAATATCGATGCTGTGCTAGAAATTTATTTACGAGTAAGGGCAAAATTTCAGCGGTGCATGCAAAAGGATTTCTTAACACTATTCCAACGTCTCGAGTTAATATATGTAACAACATATACCAAATGCCCTCTGGCAAACTCCTGATTTTGAATTTCCCTGACATTTGGCTGGAAGTGGTTGGCTCGGTGTTTTAAGAGTTGGCTTCGGGAGAGTGCGCTGCGGTCTTACGAGCTGAGCGAAAAGTGTCAAAAGTCTGATCTCCCGGTACCTGTCAATTCGGGAGATCGAAATCGTTAATTTGTAAATAATGATTAATATGTAGACTAATATGTAGAAGTGGTAAGAAATAATCATTCGGGTTTCTTCGATGATATTCCCCAAGTGTTTAAAAACCGGTGTCCGATTTCTGCCAATAACTGTTGCTTCAACTTCCAGTGATATTATTAAGTATTACTGCAGAACGAGTAGGTTAGAAGAGTTTCATGAAGACTCATGATTTTCTGACATGTCATCTCGTACAGGTGCAACTGAAGGGGATCTAGCTCGTGTCCTGTCTGTAAAAAGATGACTCGATGGACATTGGAGAATGTCAGACTTGTCACCGAGCGTCTATTACCCACGGTACATTAATTGCAATGCGCGCTTCTCGTTTCAATTATTCCAGCGTTAAATAACTTTTACTTCTTTGAAAAGCTAATAACCTTTTATGAACTGTTCGTGGTAGGAGGCAGCGATCAATAATAGCGACTCGTCGTAGACAAGTGTGCCGAACTACTACTGCGATAATGTGCCCAAGCTCACGGTCTATTCTGCGATTAACGTTAACGTAATCGTGATTATGCTCGGGTGATGGGTATTCCAAAAGAGTTAAAGTTGATACTAAACATCGGACGCTGTAAGCTGACTTGCTAGTGTATGCTTCGTAACTGGAACATCATCGCAGGAATAATTTGTCTACGATTAGTCACAATCACTGATTGCTGCCCCCTACGATCAACAATTCGTACAAGAGGTAAATACTTTGAAAGAAGTGAAAGTTATTTAAAGCAGGACTAATTGAAATTAAAAGCGCATATTGCAATGAAAATACCGTAGGTGAAAGGCGCTCGGTGATAAGTTCGACAATGTCTGATGTCGATCGACTCATTTTCTTCAGTATAGAATAGGAGTTACATCCTCTTTGTTTGCACCTTGTGAAAGGGGATATGCAAGAAAACCATCAAAAACTTCATGAAAATCTTGTAACCTACTCGTTCTGCAGTAATTACTTACTTAATCACTGGAAGTTGAAGCTACAGCTATGGACACCGATTTTTAAACACTTGGGGAAACTCATCGAAGAAACCCGAATAATTATTTATCACTTCTACACATTATTCATTATTATTTACAAATTAACAATTTCGAGGTTAGATACTTCGATCTCCCGAATTGACAGCTACCGGCAGATCAGAGGCCCCTTTCTGGAACTCGCTCGTATCTTTGCGTGCACGCATCTTAACGAATAGACCAATCAGGATCAAGTATTCCGTATCAGGAAACGTATACGCATCTAAAGCGTGGTTCAGATTGGTGCGGAAGGCCTGCGGAATGCGGAATGCGGAATGCGGAACGTGCGCGCGCAGCACATTCCGCGCGGAAGGTTTCGAATCCGTTCACATGCGTTGCAGTAGGTTGCGGAAATGCGTATTCGTTGCGGAAGGGCGGAACAAAAGGGAGTTTAGAGGTTAGAATGAAATTACCATAGTCCCGTTAGGTACATGACTCAGGAAAGCGTCATCCCTCGCATTCAATTTGAAAATTAAAATATAATTATTAATGACGATTTACAGGGTAGAAGTAATAGTAATTCACCGGTCTCTCTCATGCAAAACGATGATGAAGATTATTACAGAATATCCTTAGATATAATTTATTACTTTTAATAGGTTTTAATTAGTTTTAATAACCTCTTTTAATTTTATAAATCCTTAATTCTTTTAAGAATAGTAAAATAAATCATTAAACCTTTAAACAATTTTTTTTTCTTCTGTCACGTTTTGTGTCCAACTTGAACGTAATTTTTCTCTTCGATTAGTATTATAACTAATATTAGTAAAAATGATCAAAAACCGGGGTTGAATTGCTATTTTCATTACCTTTAAAACAAAAAAATAATTATCGGAAAATATCAATTTTTAGTGAAATTAGAGGCATTTATTTACGAGAGCGCGCGTTCGCTACGGCGCGTATTTATATATAAAATGCAATATCTTGAGAACTCTATTCATCGTAGCAAAATGAGATAAAAACCAATCGTTTCGTCTTGAAATTCCCTAAATTTTCTTCGCAGCATATCTCGATAACGTCTCAACAGTTTTCGAAATATTTAAAGAAAAAGTCGTACAAAAAATACATTTTTATTAAAAATTAAAAACCATACTTTGGCTTCATGTAACATTTGTTCTATATATTTTTCCGCGTATTAAAAAATATTAATAAAATCGGACACTTATAAAGAAAAGTCGACAACAAAATAGATTTTCTCAGCCCGTCCTGTACTAAAATACCGTCAGCCAATCAGCGCTCTTCCGCGTTCGTACGGCCTGCCTGTCCGCGCACCACAATTTAGCATGCTAGATATTTTCCGCACGTTCCGCGCGGAGAGCGATAGTTCTTTAAACAAGTTGTTACAAGATGGCAGGCTTATAGTGTTATAAACCCGCTTGGCCATTGGGATTGTATTTTATCAATTTATCAGGATCAAATTATCAATTTTCGATTAATATTTATCTCAAATAAATGTCAAGAATGTTAAGAGATTTGTAACATTCAAACCTTGACCTTCAAATTAGAGCAAGAGATTCACCCTGCGACTCGGATTCTGTCGCTGGTGACTTTCTAAAGTATCATTTTTAAACATACTAGCCAATGAACAATTAATTCTCATGCGCTCATTAGCTACGGTGGTGTCTATCCTCATTAATGAAAGCATGAGGATTGATTAATCATTGGTTAGTACATTTAAAAGTAACATTTAAAAAAGTCACCAGCGACAGAGTCCGAGTCGCAGGTTGTAATAGGTATCTAACGGTCGGTAACTGTTAACGTATTTATCATATATTGATAAAACAGTTTTCACTGTGGAACGATAATTAATTATTAATTACATAGGTAAGCATTATTACCCAAATGAAGTTAACAATAGGGTTCAATTCCCCAAATGATTTCGACTTGATTCGTCTGTAATTTGACAATTTCTAATTAATATTTGCTATCTATACGGTCAAGTAAAAATAACTTATAATAAATTAATTAACGTTTCCCAAAATCTGAAACTAATTTCCTAAATATCCCCAAACTATTTCCAAACGATAGGAGTAATTCCTAATTAATTATAAAATTATTGTCTGTTAGGCAAACGGTGGTTAAAGAACTGTCGCTCTACGCGCGCAACGTGCGGAAAATATCTAACCAAGGGTGCGGACAGGAGGCAGTACGCACGCGGAAGAGCGCTGATTGGCTGACGGTCTTTCCGCATTCCGCACTCCGCAGGCCTTCCGCACCCATCTGAACCACGCTTTAGCGAGTAGATCAATCAGGACCCCCACCACAACGGAATACTTGATCCTGATTGGTCTATTCGCTTAGATGCGTATACGTAACTTTGCGAGTGACTTGAGAAATTTATTTACGAGTAAGGGGGCAAAATTTCAGCGGTGCATGCAAAAGGATTTCTTAAAACTATTCTAACGTCTCGAGTTAATATGTAACAACATATATACTGTCATAAGTAGTACCTTTACATGTGATGAAACAATTCGTCACGGTTATTGGAAGAGTATACTTATTGTTAGAGTTAAAGGTAAAATGTCTACATGGATTTCTGAAGACGACCAAGATATAAGAAAAATCCAATAGCCTGTAAATTCGAAAGCGGTATGTTTTATTTCTCCAAAATACTAAAGCAAAGTGAAAAATATAAGGGCACTCTAGTTTATAAATCCCTTTCAAAATATCACGAGAATAAATCAAAAGTAACGTGGTTATAGTTAATTAGCTCGTATCAGTATAAAATGTGAGATTTTAATTTGGTGGTAATAAAAAGATATTCTCCTACATGTATAGGTACGTATTCTCCTCATGAATAAATTCCAAAAAGTAATGAAATCCCCCCACAAAAACAGATTCTCTGTAAAAAAGGCGGCATGTTCATTCAGTGCCAACAAAAATTGATACGTAAAATACTCTCCAAAAAAGATTTGAAATCAATTAACATCGCCATGTTCAAGATTTATGTATAAAAAGTAAAAGGCATCATTTGAAAGGAAAATTATTGTAACTCGTTACTAAAAAATTCGACTAAAAAAATTTAGGTATAAACAAATTTTCATAAAAAAGAACTTGCCAGGCCTTCCGACTGACCGCTCCGTCACGGCCTCTCTTACTACAGACCCGAGCCGGCGCGATCGAAGCTCCGCTATCCACTCCACGCGCGACCCGGCGCCCTATGAATGGAAACACGTCGACCGGCACTCCCATGGAGGGGGTCAGCTTGGACTTAAGATTAGAACATTTTTGCTAGATTTGACCTGGAAATGACCTTGCGGGTTATGTTATCAACAAAATTGAATACATATCTAGACGTAAAATGTCCCGTTCTTTCAGAATCTGCAGTCAAAAATTCATTTTTGGCAGAATAAATACATTTGACCCTGAAATGACCTTTAATTTGACCTTGTCGGATCAAACGGACATCGGATTTGGATTCAGCGACCTCAAAAATATTTAGGAATAATAATTTGAATCGATTTGACTATTTTTCCAGGATTTGACCTTGAAATGACCTTAAACGTGACGTGATGGAGACAAACGGACACCGGATTCGGATTCAGCAAGCTCAAAAACATAAAGATATACTGGTCTGGTTCCGGGAACAGGAGCGTTTTTTTTGTGTGCCTGTGTAATCAATACGATTGATTAAAATTTATTATAATGCATAAAAATAAGTAGAAAAAGAAATACTAAAGTCCTATTAAATTACGTCAATTTTTATAACTTTCAATAATACTAAACGTCGGCCCTTAATTTTTTAGAATGGCCCGAAAAGAAATTAGCAAAACTACAGAAAATCTCTAATTACCCTGGGCAACAGTGATTTTGTTTCTCGAACCAGACCAGGTGATTCTTATAGATTTATGTGCGCTAAAAACGAATCTGACTCTCAAATTTCTGATTTCCAGATATTGTGGTTAAAAATACGAAAACGGGCGATTTCGGCCATATTCACGGGTCTATTACAATGAAACTAAAAAATTTTCTTAATTGCACTTACAGCATTTGAAAGTGTCGTTTTTGAACTTTTCAATATATTACTTGATTATTCCTAAACGACTTTACAAAACCAAATTTCAGTACGACAAGTCGATCATGTAGGTCCACCGCACCACGCGACTGATACATTTAGACGCGTGGCGCGGTGGACCTGAACGATCGACTTGTCGTACTGAAATTTGGCTTTGCAAAATCGTTTAGGAACAATCAAATAATGTATTGAAAAGTTCAAAAACGACACTTTCAAATGCTGTAAGTGCAATTAAGAACAATTTTTTAGTTTCATTGTAATAGACCAGTGAATATGGCCAAAATTGCCCGTTTTCGTATTTTTAACCTCAAGTATCTGGAAATCCTGATCCACGTCACAAATTTGAGAGTCAGATTCGTTTTTAGCGCACATAAATATATAAGAATCACCTGGTCTGCTTCGAGAAACAGAAAAAAATGTAATTTTGTTGTGCCGTGTTATTGCTTTTTGATACATGTGAAAACTAAAGCATTTTTAGGAAACTATGCTAAATTTTATGGATAATTATTTAAGAGAGAGTACATTTTTTAATCTCATATCATATCTCACTATCGCATGCAGTATTTGTAAAATATTTCAAAATCTTTCCCTGGTACACAGTCGCGAAGCTCTACCGTTATAAGCCGCTGCGAAAGAGTATTTACGTCCTCCCTTCCGCGTATAAAAATTAACGCGCGTGGTGGCTTATAAGAGGGGCCCGGCGGACGGCGTGGCATCTTGCACTTTCATCTCACTCACCCATGTCACGCTACCACTAGGTGTCCTACAAGGTACCATGGATCTTTGACCCGCGGAAAAAAATATTAAATAAAACAATACTCATAGAAACGTTATTGAAAGATTTCTAAAATATTCTTGGAATATTCTATGTACCATTTCTCTAATATTTCAGATATATTCCATGAAATGTGTTTCTGCAATATTTCGTGCGATAGAATATTACTGCTAAATTTCTGAAATATTCCATGCCATGTGGTTAATTCGCCGAATTTTCACTCTCGTCTATTAGATTATTATACACTTTGTAATCCACTTTCCCACATATCATAACCTAGCCGTTACGCTATATCTTATTTCACATCGGCTAATTGTAAGATATACAAGGGCTGTTGCGAAGGGTGGCAATACTGCATATCATTGTGTAGCCCATTCTCTAAGCCATCTATAACCGCCAGTTTCAAGTCGATCGGCACATTGAGTGGACGTATGTGACGATTCGCGTAACGCGTGTTAAATATTCGCCTACCATGTCCAGCATGGATAAAAAGTTAGAGCAACGTTTTAACATGAAATTTTTAGTGAAATCCGGGAAGAACCGAAAAGACGCGTATGAATTACTAACTACGGTATATGGTGAAGATATTATGAACCAGGTACAAGGTTATGACCTTCTACAATTGGTATAAAGTGTTTGAGGACGGTAGAGAATTAGAATTGTTTATTGCAGCTAGGACCAGTAGGTCCTGTAGGCAACCCGTTTCCAGGGGAAAAACCAGATGTGGTGTGAGAGCACCATCACCCGGCGCCTCCATCGTAACAAACATCTCATAAAATGAAGAAAATTAAACCAGATACCGCTTAAAACTACTTTACAAAATAAACAATCTTCGCTGAAACTACAAAATGACTGAATTGAAAATCTTCCTCGCTTAAAGTACTAAATAGGATAACAAAAATAAGTTTACAAAAAATGTTAAAAAAAAAATAGAAATAAAATTAAACTTAACAAAGAGTTTCTCCTACAGGCTACGATGCCACTGGCACCAAACGCCTACCACTCGCCAGTACCTTCCATAACACCGTCCTGAACACGCTCCTCGAGGCATCAAGCACCTCCGCTGGTAGAGCATTCCAGCCCGCTGCCGCAGCCGTACTGAACGCGTTCCTCCTAACCTCCGTCCTAAAACGAGCGATTTTCATCCTACGCCTCCCACCCTCTAACGTAACCATACCCCGCATCTCGGCCCACTCAAAAAGTACCCGTAGGTACCAAGGCCTCCCCTCTGCCAATACCGAATGAACCTGACACATTAAGCTCATCTCTCTCCTCTCCCCTTCCCTGAACCACCCCAACCGGCGAAAGAGAGAGAGATGATGATGATGATGATGTTGTTTATTATTCAGAGTAGAACAAATAATATGTGCTCTTGGCAGAGGTCAGTGTACAAGCATGAGTAAGTCCTATAAATACTAAATACTAAGCTATGCTAATTACTAAATACGAAAAAGAAAAAAAATGCTAATAATAGTTGGGCATAAGATACAATTCAATTTAAGCAAGAGAATGTGAGGTAAAGCAGGTAAAAATAATAATGTAGATTGACATTAAATGTAAATAGGAGTAAGCTTAAGCGCGTATAAAAATTAATGCTAGCGAGATTATGTTTGCCGCGGGCAGTGAATTTAGTCAAGTAGAGTTTTCCAAGTTGAATAACCACTGTTTGGTTCTTCCTTTAAAAGCGCCGGGTGTGGAGACTTCAATAATGTCCGGCGGTAAGGTGTTCCATAGGTATGGAGCAGATACCGCGAAGGACGACTTAAAGGCCTCAGTCCTATGCATGGGTATTGTGAGGGAGCGATGATGTCCAGTCCGACTTGAGGATCTATGTGAGCTGTACGATAGTAGTTCAGAAAGGAACAGTGGCAGATTTGTAGAGATAGTATTATAAGTAAGCGTGGCGAGGAACAATTTCCTTCGAGACCCGATAGTAAGCCAACCAAGTTCACGGCGGTATTGACTAATGTGGGTATCGCGCGGTAATCCAAAAATATAGCGAAACCCTTTATTAACTAGTCGTTGGAGCTTGAGATTGAGAACAGTTCCAGCACCATTTAGAGCAACCGTACAGTAGTCTAAGTGAGGTAAGATTAACCCTTACAAGCATAGTGGCATATTGAATATGCCACCTAGATTATCATCATAATTCTTTGAACATGATGGTGATTACTTTATTTGACTGACCTTATTTCCATAAACATAGTTGCCCTTCAGGTTTTTGGGGTCGTTGATTTCAAATTTGCTATCAGATTTTCAAAATTCAAAATGGCGGATCCAACATGGCGGACCAAATTTGTAAAATTGACTCCGATCATGGTGAAAATTGGTATACATGGGTTTTTGGGGTCGCTGATTCCGAATTTGCTATTAGATTCGGGCATGCGCCGCATGCGCGGCGCGTTGAAGATGAAGCGAGAGAAAGGTAAATCAGAAGCCCACGTCGCGGTTTTTCCTACATTCATCTCGAGGTAGAGAGCTGGTAGATGAGAATCGCCGAACCCGCTTATCGTGAAGATGCCGAGAAAAATAGTGCAGACGGATATTCCAAGTGATTCTGAGTCTGATGATGGACTTTGCAATTATCAAAAGATGAAAACTTAGAAACACAAAATGACGATATTCCGAAGCCGAGTAAATGTCAGTCTATCGACGAATTGATGATACAATTCAACGGACAAAGTAGTTTGAAGCAGTATATGCCGGCTAAACCTATAAAACTTGGAATTTTGAAAATATAATAATACATTTATATAAAGCATCACGAGATACCCATGTGTACCAACTTTTACCAAGATCAGAGTCAACTTCGGTACTTTTGTCCACTATATTGGATCCGCTATCTTGACTTTTAAAAATCTAATAGCAAATTCAAAATCAGCGACCCCAAAAACCCATGTATACCAATTTTCACCACGATCGGAGTCAGTTTTACAAATTTGGTCCTCCATATTGGATCCGCCATTTTGAATTTTGAAAATCTGATAGCAAATTTGAAATCAGCGACTCCAAAAACCTGAAGAGCAACTATGTTTATGAAAATAAGGATATCAGGAAAATGTGTGCTTCAAAGGCTTAAAGCGCTGACCAAGATTTTCCGAAGGCTAAAGTTGGTGTAAGGTCGAAGTCGATGCAGTTGATAGTAGGATCGGTTGATTTTTGCAGTGACAAAGCGGACATGCTCTTTAAAGTTGAGTTTGGAGTCGATAATCAATCCTAGATTCCTCACCGAGTTGACGAGCGGGATATTAATACCATTGGATCCCCAAGTGGTGGAAGACTGTCGGAATTGATGGAGTTGATGTAACGCTCATTTTGCTAAGGATGATCGCTTTAGTCTTGCCAAGATTGAGTTTGAGAAGGTTGTTGTGAGCCCAGCGGTCAATACGGAGTATATCTTCGTTGAGTTTGGCTATACATGAGTTTAGTTCGTGAGGAGGATAATTCAGATAGATTTGCAGATCATCGGCGTATAGCAGGCGTTTGGCGTTTATGATGCTGCTCCCTATGTCGTTCATAAATAACGAGAATAAGAGCGGCCCCAGCACTGAACCTTGAGGGACTCCAGCGTTAGTATGCTGCCAACTAGTGAGAGCGCTATCAGATATTTTGATGGCTTGAGATCTGCCCTGGAGATAAGACATGAACCACTCGATAGTCCGCTGAGCAAAGCCCACTCGTTGGAGTTTGAGGGCCAGTATGCTGTGCGATACAGTGTCGAAGGCCTTTGAAAAGTCGAACAGCACTAAAACAGTGATCTGACGACGTTCCATATTGTGCCTGATATCGTTTATAAGTTTAACAAGAGCTGACTGAGTGCTGTGCCCTGACCGAAAACCACATTGGTATGGATCGAGGAGTGAGTTTTGGTTCAAGTAGGTGACTACTTGGAGGTAGATAACCTTTTCAAATATCTTGCTAAGTGTGGGTAGTAGAGAGATAGGACGGTAGTCGTTCACGGTGGACGGCACAGGAATTTTATTGATAGGCACTATAACCGGTTTTTTTTCGAGGCGGAGGGGAAGCAACAGTGGCGAATTGATTTATTAAATATCGCCAAACAAACGACGGTGAAGATATGGCGTAGACTGCGTATTAGTTTGAGGTTTACCCCGTCTGCGCCCTGAGCTTTGGAATGAGAGCAGTCTATAGCCTTTTCAATCTCGAGTTCACAGACAGAGGTTAATTCCAGTGGCGGATGCTTTAGAGGTACGGTTGGCAGGTCAAGTATAGCGGTTTCTGCATTAGGTTCGGTTGTAATTGTCGATATTTGGGCAAAGGAAAGATTCAATGTTTCTGCCGGGACTGCAAGGGGAGAAGTGCTCGCTGACTTAATGAGCCCGAGTTTACGTAGTTCTTGCCATATACCAGTCATGGAGAGACCCTGGAGGCGTGATTTGTAGTAGCTTATCCTGGCATCAGCTAGTTCAGTGAGCCATTGCTTGCGTTTTAGCCTGTATTCAACTAAATCCTTTTTCTTTCTGTTTCTTCTCCAGCGCCTGTAGATAGTTCGAGTGACTTTTTCGGCATTTTTCAGCTCAGGTGTCACCCATTGAGCATGAGAGGTAGAGTTAACCCTAGTTTTAGTGATGGGCGCGACGCGATCGATTACGGGCAAAAATCGTTGGTAGAAGTTATCAAGTGCAGCGTCTGTAGAGGGCGCCCGATTCACCATCAATGTCCAGTCGATGGAATTAAGTTCTTCTTCAGCCTCCTGAATGTGATTTAGTTTACGAGTAGAGATGAACTTAGTCTCAGGAAGAAGTCGATGAGTCTCAATCGCAATGTGAATTAGATGATGACCTGTGCTCCCAATGGTACATCAGATTTTCCGTATGACAAGACCTTATCGGATTCGTCAACAAGACAAAGATCTAGCCAAGTTGAGGAAGTTTCCGTGACATGCGTAAAACCATGATTGACCAGAGTGAGGGAGTTATCTCGCAGCAGTGATCTAATATATTGTGCATCAAAGTTGTTGGACAGCTGATCGGCATTGAAGTCCCCAAGGATTTTGTGGCTGTAACCCTTCATAGCATCAGCGATAATGAGTCCAAGGTCTCGTGGGAAGATGAATGGTGCATGGGGCGGACGGTTGACAACTGCTGCAAACACAGATTCCATATGTGATCCGCTGACTTCACAGCATAGATACTCAGGAGTACCGGGTTTGCCTGTCCACGTCGCGTCAGACATGGAGATAACCTTGACTGACAGTGACTCGTGGATGTAAAGTCCGACTCCACCTCCATTAACATTTCTATCATTGCGTATGAGATTGAACCCAGAGAGGGCCACGGTAGAGGACGGGATTTTTCCAGCAAGCCAGGTTTCCGTGACAGCAATCAGCTGGTACTGGGGGTTGTTGTCGAGATGGTACTTCAGTATATCGAGATGCGAACGGAGAGAGTTGACGTTAAGGCAACAGGCTCGAAAACTGTCTTGGTTTTTGTCATTAGGATGATGCTGTGATGCGCGGACAGGCTTAGTAAGTCAGATGGGCTGAGAGGAGTAGAGGCTGATTAATTTAGGCAAATCGTCTTTTGATGAAATCGTGTGTATGAGTTCTCCGTCAGATTTTTTGGCTAGTATTGCTCCATAAGTGCACCATATATATTTAAACCCAGCCGCCTTAAGAGTGGTCTTAGCTTCAGCAAGTAAGCGATAAGTGCGTCCAGGCATCATCTCGTTGAGGTTTACTGTAGAATTCACGGAGCGCATAGATGAGTTAAGGGTGACACCTTGACTAGTCATATATTGGTTAAGTTGGGAAAGTTTGAGTGCTCCAAATTTCCGTTTAGCAGTGATAATTCTTTTCACTAGAAGATTATCTTTGCAAACAACAGCGAATGGAATTCGTGACGGCACAGTAGCTTCCACCTGGTCTAGTGTGTTGGTCGCCTGGAGCAGTTGAGGTTTGCAGAGTAGTCTGGTGCTCGTGATGTCGCCCTCAGTGGTTTGAATCTTGAGTAAACCCAGAATGGTTTGAAAAAGTTGGGGGGCCGTCTCTTGTATGACTGTGCTAGCAGGGATGCCTGAGACCACCAGCTCCTGATTGGTTGAATGACTGGCTAGAGTTTGCTGGGTTGATAGCGTGTTGGAGTTGGCGGCAGCAGTGAGTTGCTCAGGAGTGGGGCTAACAGTAGAGGGTCCAGGGGTTAAAGCCATTGTAGTCGCCATGGTGTTCAAACGCGCTTCAAAGCTTCCCAGGGCTTGTCTAAAGTCAGCACCCTCTTGCGTTAGTTTATTTGTCGTGGTTTCCAGTTAATCAGTGGTTATCTTCAGGGCAGACACATCGGTTACAACCGACTCTAAGGCTGTATGCATAGCGGGAAGATCCTGCAGGACCTTAAATATCCGGTCTTGACCTTCGCTGAGTACGTCAAATCGCTCCATCATGGCATTATGAGTAGCAGAGGTCCGAGTTTCGCGAGTATCTTTCTTGACCGCGTTTGCTTTATCCGATTTCGAAGCCTCCTCAGACTCACAGCTGGGCTTAGTATGATTACGACTCGAATCGGATGAAGATAGTGAGGATCCAGGGTTACTGGGAGAATTGAGATGAAGAGGTCTACGTGTTCGATCCGCCATAGTTTAATTGACAATGTAAGAGCGTTTATAGGGAATGGTAACTTTGAAGTCTAGACGAGTGAGAGATAGGGAGAAAGTCGAGGAGAAAGTACTAGTTCCAAGCGAGTAACACAGGCGGCGGTACTGGGTAATTCCACGAGTGGATAAGGCTGAAAGGTCGAGAAGAAAGTCGGGGGAGAAGCGGGCATGCGCGATCACTCAGAGGGATAGCAAATAGTCTAACCTCCAAGCCAGAGACGCCAGTGATAAACCAGCTAGGCGCTTAGCTACGGGCTTCCACAGGAAAGAAAATCACACGAGAGAGAGAAGCCAGCGAGAAATAGCGTGTGAAAGTAGGTAGCAGAAAGTGTGTGTGCGAAATAATGCAGAGAAGTATGGAGACACACCACGCTGTACTCACGCGGCCAGAGAGAGAGAGAGAGAGAGAGAGAGAGAGAGAGGAGAGGGAGAGGGAGAGGGGGAGGGAGAGGGAGAGGGGTGAGAGGGAGGGAGAGAGAGAGAGGGGAGGGAGGGAGGACGGGAGGGGGAGGGGGAGGGGGATGGAGAGAGGGGAGAGAGCGAGGGAGGGAGGGAGAGAGAGAGCGAGGGGGAGAGAGAGCGAGGGAGGGAGGGAGAGAGAGAGCGAGGGGGAGAGAGAGGGAGAGAGAGAGAGAGAGAGAGGGAGGGAGAGAGAGGGAGAGAGAGGGAGAGAGAGGGAGAGAGAGAGGGAGAGAGAGAGAGAGAGAGAGAGAGAGAGAGAGAGAGAGAGAGAGAGAGAGAGAGAGAGAGAGAGAGAGAGAGAGAGAGAGAGAGAGAGAGAGAGAGAGAGAGAGAGAGAGAGAGAGAGAGAGAGAGAGAGAGAGAGAGAGAGAGAGAGAGAGAGAGAGAGAGAGAGAGAGAGAGAGAGAGAGAGAGAGAGAGAGAGAGAGAGAGAGAGAGAGAGAGAGAGAGAGAGAGAGAGAGAGAGAGAGAGAGAGAGAGAGAGAGAGAGAGAGAGAGAGAGAGAGAGAGAGAGAGAGAGAGAGAGAGAGAGAGAGAGAGAGAGAGATTATTCAAATTGAATAAATATCGCAGCAAGCTGCAAGAATAATATGGTACAGTGATCAAGAGACACGGCAGTGTCTCGCGGAATGTTCGTTCAAGTAGTTTCGCACTCAGACACGACAGCGCTGATGTTGCGAGCACCCGTGTCTCTTTACACCACAAATGTCTGCCCTCTGCACCCCTCAATTTTTACATCGAATTTTCTCAATAAATATACGGTTATAACCAAAACTATGCTTAGTTACGCCATATAAATTGACTATTCTCTATTGATAGAGACTGGAATAAATGTTATAAGTTACATATTAACAGAGATTTTTCCTTAGCAACGCGAAGCCACACCCCTTGTGCCTAAAAGTCGAAATTCCGATTTCTCGGGCGATATATATATGTCAAAATCTCACAAAAATTCCGCCTACCTTCGGCGATAGTCGGCCATGGTCGGAAATATGTACACAGATATGGCCACACGCATACGCCATGAAATGTATGTGAGAGTGTGTGAGAGAATATATTCCTTAAATGTTTGGGTCTTTTCAAAGTTAATAAAATATTTCCATTCGCGAAACGATTAACCTCGCGTTTATTTCGATCCTCGGACGCGCTTGTTAATAAAATGTAAAAATTCAGTGTAATCGGAGTTATGAATCTCAATAGTGGTGAATGTGACAGATGCTCCGTATAGTTTGATAATCGTTTGTTTTTTTTCGATAATCGAGATAGTGAACGGATGCAGTACTGTGTTTCTCTGGTTGCCTGTGCATAAAGAGCAGGAAAGGAGACGGCAGTATCTCAGAAGAATTACCATCAGATAAGTTTAATTGCCATCTGACAGCTTTAACCTCACTTTCGATGGAAGGACAATTATCTTTGTGATAATTCTATTTTTTGTTTCCGCGTTATGCGAGCACGAGACGAATCGATGGCTTTTCTTCTCTGTCACAATCAAAGCCGTGGGAGAAAAATAGGAGATGCAATGGAATTGGATCACACAACAATCAAGTAATTACTTTATCATTATTTTTTCTCTATCGACATATTTCCTCTTTCGTACTATTACAAGTTCTAATTTACACACCGACCTGTCAAACCTGAAGTGTACATGTACCTCACTTCTATTTCATCTGTTCTTTGTCTCAGTTGTAACGACAGTCAATGAGGAATCACTGATACCGATTAGGGTTCGAGGGTTATTCCTTATTCTTTCTAGCAAGCATCGATATTTTACTGCACCTGCTTTCTTCTGGGACTTCCTAAAATAATTATAAAAACCCCATATGATTGTTATTTACAACTTGTTACAGATCATATGCGAACCCGAGGGGGTTTCTTTCGAACGAAGGATCATCCACTTGTTGTTCCAAGAACCAGTTGCATTAGTTCCTTTGGCGAGCTGGATCTGCTGTCTCGAGTGCATGGACGTGTGCCACTTTAAATGGATATTTTGTAATTTCCATCGTTACATCAGAGGCGAAGAAGAGATGAAATAGAAGTGAGGTACATGTACATTTCACGTTTGATAGGTTGGTATATAAATTGGAACTTCTGATAGTATAATACGAAAGAGGAAATATATCGATAAAGGAAAAATAATAATAAAGTAGTTACTACATTATTGTAATCTAATTCCATTGTATCCCTTACTTTTCTGCCACGACTTTGATCGTTGATAGTGAAGAAAAATCAAATTTATTAGTTGATCCATCTACTATCAACAATCAAAGTCGTGGCAGAAAAATAAAGGATACAATAGAATTGGATTACAATAATGTAGTAACTACTTTATTATTATTTTTTCTTTATCGATATATTTCCTCTTTCGTATTATACTATCAGAAGTTCCAATTTATATACCAACCTATCAAACGTGAAGTGTACATGTACCTCACTTCTATTTCATCTCTTCTTCGCCTCTGATGTAACGATGGAAATGACAAAATATCCATTTAAAGTGGCACACGTCCATGCACTTGAGACAGCAGATCCAGCTCGCCGAATGAACTAATGCAACTGGTTCTTGAAGCAACAAGTGGATGATCCCTTGTTCGAAAGAAATCCCCTCGGGTTCGCATACGATCTGTAACAAATTGTAAATAACATAATCATTTGCAGTTTCACTATTTAAAATATATCGAACTTACTCAACGTAGAAATTAAGAAACTATATTAATCTGAGTTAACCAATTCTAATGACAGAATTATTAAAAATGATATATTTCATCTTTCGTATTTTACTATCACAAGTTCCAATTTATATACCGACCTGTCAAACGTGAAGTGTACATGTACCTCACTTCTATTTCATCTCTTCTTCGCCTCTAGTGTAACGATAGAAATTACAAAATATCATAACTTTTCTGTAATATTTCTGCAATATTTTACAATATTCGTGAACACTACCGTATGTTAGAAATATGTATTTCTCAATAAATTCGAGAATGTTGCGAAACATCATAGAAACGTTTCAGTCTCATTACGTCGAAAGATCTCCTCGATAAGGTACAGCTCGATAAGATTGTACTTGTCAGGGCTGAATTATGTAGGCTTTTTATAATTATTTTAGGAAGTCCCAGAAGAATACAGGTGCAGCAAAATATTGATGCTGTCCTAGAAAGAATGAGGAATAACCCTCGAACCCTAATCGATATCAGTGATTCCTCATTGACGTTCGTTACACCAAAGTTGAAGAAGAGATGAAATAGAAGTGAGGTACATGTACACTTCACTTTTAACAGGTCGGTATATAAATTTGAACTTGTGATAGTATAATACGAAAGATGAAATATATCACTTTTAATAATTCTGTCATTATTATCTATAGAATTAGTTAACTCAGATTAATATAGTTTCTTAATTTCTATGTAGAGTAAGTTGGGTATATTTTAAATAGTGAAATGCTGAATATAATTGTGTTATTTATAATTTGTTACAGAAATAAACGTACTGCTATTGAATTCCACCCAGAAGGACTCCAAATCATGTGCGAACCCGAGGGGGTTTCTTTTGAACGAGGGATCGACCACTTGTTCCAAAACCAGCTGCATTAGTTTATTCGGTGGGTTAGATCTGCTGCCTCGAGTGCATGGACGTGCGTTCATCCTTCAATATCCTCTCTACCATGATCTGCTGATTCTAACCTCTGTTGCCACAGCCCGAATGCTCGTCGAATGTTATTCCTTACTCTTTCTAGCACAGATCTATATTATGCTGCATCTGTATTCTTCTGGGACTTCCTAAAATAATTATAAAAACCCCATATAATTCAGCTCTGACAAGTACAATCTTATCGAGGAAATCTTTCGATGTAATGATTACGAAATGTTTCCATGATATTTTGCAACATTCGCGAATTTATCAAGGAATATATATTTCTAACATACGGCAGTATTCACGAATATTGCAAAATATCGCAGGAATGTTACAGAAAAGTTACTTGCAAAAACGTGCTTTGTGGGATGTAAATGATTATACCAGAGGCGAAGAAGAGATGAATTAAAAGTGAAGTACATGTACATTTCACGCTTGACAGGTCGGTATATAAATTGGAACTTCTGATAGTATAATACGAAAGAGGAAATATATAAATAAAGAAAAAATAATAATAAAGTCGTTACTCCATTATTGTAATCCAATTCCATTGTATCCCTTATTTTTCTGCCACGACTTTGATTGTTGATAGTGGATAGATCAGCTAATAAATTTAATTTTTATTCACTATCAACAATCAGTCGCGGCAGAAAAATAAAGGATACAATGGAATTGGATTACAGTAATGTAGTAACTACTTTTTATTATTTTTTCTTTATCGATATATATTTTCTCTTTCGTATTATACTATTCCAAGTTCGAATTTATATACCGACCTGTCAAACGTGAAGTGTACATGTACCTCACTTTTATTTCATTAAGTATTACTGCAGAACGAGTAGGTAAGAAGATTTTCATGAAGACTTATGATTTTCTGACTTGTCATCTCGTACAGGTGCAACCGAAGAGGATCTAGCTCGTGTCCTGTCCACAAAAAGATGACTCAATGGACATTGGAGAATGTCAGACTTGTCCCCGAGCGCCTATATCCCACGGTGCATTAATTGCAATACGCGTTTCTCCTTTCAACTATTCCAGCGTTAAATAACTTTTACTTCTTTCAAACTAATAACCTTTTTTGAACTATTCGTTGTAGGTGGCAGCGATCGATAATAGCGACTCGTCGTAGACAAGTTCGTCTATTAAAACTAAAAAGCAATTCGGTGTACCAAACTATTCAGTCAGTAAGAGCACCTGGTATAATGGTGGTGGTGGTGGAGCTGGCCGGTGGTAGTTTTGAGCGTAGCCACATCTTCGCAGACAGTTTCAACTGTTGCACGTATAGCTGGAAGTTCTTGTAGGAGAGAGCGGTCTTCCGTTTGGGTCTTTCGTATAGCTTTTAGCTCGTCTTGCATTGTGACTCTGTCGCGCGAGTATGACTCGCGGAAACTTATGAGTTCATCCAATACTGCTGACATGGTAATTTTTGCGAGTTTAGTTTTCCTGGGATCGGCTCCTACACCGTCAGCCATGGCACTGTTATTTAAACTTTCAGAGGGACACAATTAAGACACAATTAGAAGTTATAATTTGAAATTTACGCGGAGGTCACTGTTTCAATGCTCAGTAGGTTGCGACAGTACGTCGGTCGGTAAGGTAGGTCCCAGTTGTAGGCTGTCAGTCAGTGGTGGCGCACCAGATAGCAGCACCCGACTGTTCTTCCACGTAGTACACAGGGAGGTCAGTGAGTAGAGGCGTATGCTTCGAAGTCAAGATGGCGACGGCAGAACTAACCTCCAAGGGTTATGAGTAGGTTAAAAAGCCAAACTCCACGCAGGATTAGGCTCACACGAACTAATAAATACGCCAAGGAGAAGCGCGTGTAGAAAAACCAGGAGCAGCCTGGAAGCAGTAGCGCCCGAAGGCGACATCGAGGCAGAAAAGTAGTGTAGAGCGGAGCAGGGAAAACGTGCAGCAAGCTTACTTACGCGGAGAAGAGAGAGCGAGGAGAGAGAGAGAGCGAGGGGGTGAGGGAGAGAGAGGGGGAGAGGGGGAGAGAGAATCGACGACGAGCCACGCGAGGGACGCCCTTCAACGTCTCGCACCGAGGTTATAAAGAGTGCAGCTGCTGGTATCGTCTCCAAAGAACAACAAGTTACCGTTAGGGAGCTCGCCGCATGTCTAGACATTTCAATTGGTAGCGTATTTTCGATTTTAGTGTATCATGACAATGAGCGGCCCCATGTCGCTCACATTGTACAATTTCCTGAACGCTCGCGGCATCGCAACTGTTTTGCCCTGTTAAGCATAAAAGTCATATCTACATTTTTAAGTATTTTCAGCTTATAACGCATACAACTTGGAAGTAAGTATATCCACTAGTTTATTAAACTTCAAATTTTCGAATCGTCGAATCTGCACCGTGTATGACCCATACCTAGCTTTGAAGTTTTAACAAACTAGTGGATAGACTTACTCCCAAGTTGTATACGGCATAAGCTGAAAATACTTAAAAATATAGATACGACTTTTATATGGGTAACAGGGCAGTGTACCCCACCCACTGTACAGACCAGATTTGACCCTTTGTGACTTCTGGCTGTTCCCCGAAGTCAAGTTTTCGCTCAGGGGATGGAAATTCAAGACCAATCGCGAGATGATCAAAGCTGTGGAGGCGCGCTCCAAGGAGCTCGCGAAAGATGGTCTGGTTCGTGTTTAAAAAGTGGCAGGAACGATGGGAAAAGTGTATTAGAACTGAGGGGGGTTACTTCAGAAAAGAGCATGTAGATTTGGAAGACTGAATTTTTTTTTCTGTAGAGCGTTTTTATCATTGCTTTTTGAACAGCCCTCGCGTATATCTATATAAATAAAAATGTAACTGTGAGTTTGTTCTCGTCCTAAGATCTCCAAAAGTTCTTTACCGATTGCTCCGAAATTTTGACACAAGGTTGCAGTCCAATACGAGCTTGTTTTCATATACTTACTATTTATATACCCACTACCTTAAGGGGGTAAATAAATAAAAATATGAAAGAGTACTTCGAAGCACATCAAGTCAAGGACGCGTCAAGCAGGGGTGACTCATGAAGCCAGGTCAAAGCCGTGACAGTTTCCCCCAATGATGACGTTAAGGGGGCTGGGCATACCAACAGGCACAGGACAAAGGAGAAAGGAGGACTCAAGCTCCTCCAGGCAAACGAGGAAAGGGGCATTCGGTCTTGAACCGCCGTACATATCAGATCATGATCCAAAAGTTCTATCGAGAATTGCTTAGAGACTCATCAATCAGTTATATCGAGTATTACCTTGTTTAAAAATATTCCTTACAAATGTAAATGTTCGTTTGTCCGAAATCTTAACCCTTACTTGCCACACTTGTATAGAATCACGTACTTGCCACACTGGGGTTGATTTACACCCCAGCAAGAAAAATTGTTATAACAAACAAATTATTGCATATTTGTACTTGAACATTTTATCAGCTCTTCTTAAGAGCGTACTTTAAAAGACCGTGTAACTTGTATAGCAAGAATTTAAAATAAAGTATGCGAAAAAAATAAAATATAAAAATTACACGGTCTTTTAAAGTACGCTCTCAAGAAGAGCTGATAAAATTTTCAAGTACAAATATGCAATAATTTATTTGTTATAACAATTCTTCTCGCTGGAGTGTAAATCAACCCTAGTGTGGCACACACAAGTACGAATTTTACCATGGGGTTGTTTCGAACCCCAGTGTGGTAAGTAAGGGTTAAATCTCCGAAAGTTCTTCACCGATTGCTTTGAAATTTTGACACAACGTTGCATTTGAATACTCGCGTTTTTTTATATACCTACTATCTATATACCTACCCTCTTAAGGGGATAAAATAGGGAATGAGATTATTTCGTGATTCATGTGGACGAAGTCGCGAGCGGAAAGCTAGGTGTCACACCTGTGACAGGTAAAAACAAGCTTTTAAACAATTTCTATATCTTCACAGACAATGAAACAGCAACAAAATTATCGCGTATAGCTATCAGTAAAATCGTTTGACCATTGTCCAAAACTCACCGACCAGAACACATTTCACCAATTTCTGCTACATGTACTGCTAAATTTTCGCTTTATCGTATTTTCCGGTTGGTCATCTATTCGAATTTGTCATTGCTCCCCTTTACAAAGCCGACTTAGACTTCGAAATATAGCGGTATCTATTAGCGTGGGTCCTGCAGAAAATGGCACATTCTAACCTGTGTCCGGTAATTAACCTTCCGGGAAAAGTGCGGGACTGCGAACACACTCGCAACCCACGTTCGCTGAAACATACCGCCCGCCTTGCCGTTTCAACTGATGTAGAGATTAGATCTAGATTAGCTTGTTATTTAGGTTAAGATGATAGGGAGCGGTAAGAAATGACGTAGAAGTCCCCTTGCGGCGGAACACATATTAACACAAACTTAAGTCACTTGATACATTTTGTAAATCGGTCACAATGGCGAAGCGGTATGTTTCGACGAATTTAGGCTGCTAATGAGCACGCAACTCCGCACCTTTCCCGGAAGGGTTAATTGCCGGACGAGTCGTAATGAACCGCTTCCCGCAATACCCATTTTAATAGATACCGCTATACTTAGAATATTAAATCAGCGTTGTAAAGCGGAGAAATGACGAATTATTGCATTGATGACCGATCGGGAAAATCTAACACCTGGATTATCAGGTATAGAAGGTCGCTTCATCATTCGGCGTAGCCCGACCCTATGGTCAGGGATAAGCAACCGCTGCTCAAACTCGTTAGGTACGGGACTCGGGACCCAGCGTCAAGCTCTGAATTTATTAGAAAACAACCTACACTGGGATGCATACATTAACCTTTGGTGTGCATTGTTGGGGTCAAATTGACATCATGCTTAGTTTTTTCTGTATAAAATTTTTAAAGAAAATTTTTTTTAATGAGTTTCTAGGTATTATTCCAACTATTAAAGGTTAATAAATTGACTAACTTGCCACATTTATAAAACTTAATCGAAGAGAGATATTAGGCTTTGGGGTCAAGGTGGCCCACAAATGACGTCATACGTGAGACTTAGTATGAAACGATGCGAAGTCGAGCCCTCGACATCTGAAAAAAGGCTCGCATTTAAACACCTAATAAAACCAGAAAGCGAAGTAATATGTGTCCGAGAAGTCGAGATGTCAAGACATCATGTCAATGTGTCCAAAGCTCCTGCAGAAAACACATATGCAGAGATCACTCTGTAGTTTTATGTCTGACTTGCTATGATGATGTTGCTACATTTGAAAATGAAATAATTAGAATTTCCTATGTAATGTTTCCATTTTTGCCAATAAAATAAATTTTTTGTACTAGATTTTTAGTATTTAATTTTGGGATCGGGATGACCCCACAATGCAGATTTTTTTCCGAAAAATATGTATGCACTCCAAAGGTTAATGACGCGTGCCACACGTCACTTCCAAATCAAATTCGAGCATTGTTTGTCGTATGTGGAATCAAATATTCCTAAGCTAACTCTTGAGCAAAAAGGCATTTGTCAAAACTTGTCAATAACGGGGTTGGAGGAATCTTCTTCTTAAGGCCCGTATCCATCTGTACAGATGACCCGTAACGTAACACCGAACATGTTACGGCTCGTTGCAAGATGACACGGTTCGCTCCGAAAGTTTTGGCCGTGTCATTCATTCCGTAACGTAACCGAACGAGGTTACGACACAACGCCACGACTTCCACCCTCAGTTTGAGTCTGACTTCAGTAATGGACGCAGCTCTGCAATTACAGCTGGCAGCAGCTTCATATATTTTTATTCACCACCAGATTGTGAAAAATAAAAAAAGAAAATCTCCGCGATGGTGGGTTTCGAAATTGTATCAGAGTAGGAAAGTGTATAGTGGTTCAAGCTTGCTGGCGGATCTAAAATTCCAGCATATCAGTGGATTGTATAAGAATTTCACGAGAATGCATCCCACTGATTTCGAATTTCTGCTGAATTCAATTGGACCATCCATTTCAAGACAAGACACGAGATTTCGTGAATCGATTCCAGCGCAGGAGAGGTTGGCACTAACACTGCGTTTTTTTGGCTACCGGCGATTCATATGTCAGTCTCCAATATCTGTTTAAAATATCTAAGCAGTCAATTAACCGAATCGTCCCTGAAGTATGTGTGATGCTATTATAAACACACTCAAGAACCACATTCAGGTAAGTCAGTTGCATTGTATTCTTCAAAATTTTCATTTTGGAAATGACAGACTTATGGTCATTATTTTATTTGTTCATTTTGTAATTGTTATATTTAAGTTAAGTTTAATATGCATGATAGATTGCTGGGCATATTAATTAAAATTATTTTTAATCTGTATATGTTCCACATCAATTTTAAATGTTGGATTAAGAAGAAATTGGAGAATTTATTATAAATAGTAATATATTACATAAAACAAAAATTGCAACAAAATCTGTGACTTAAAGGTCGGCGGCATTTATATTGATGTATAAATATTTATATTATTGGGGGATAGAAAACAAATTCGGGTTAGTTACACTATTTATAACTAATGAACGGCTGGACAAATGTTTATGACCTTTGATTCTTGGATTGGTCTCCACCTCGAATAGCAGAATAAGTATTAAAACATCTGAAAAATTTACGAAACAAAAATTTATTAAGAACATTATTTTTTCTACAGAAGAAGACGATGTTCACTTTGTGAGGTTATCACATTTGTGATTGTGCGCGCATAGATAATTACTTAATGTAACTTTTTATTGTGTAATTAATTTTTAAGTGTTATTTACATGTAGGTTATTAATTTAAATGTAATTCAAATACATGTCGTTCTGAGGTGGTACAAAGTTCACCGGGTCAGCTAGTTAAAAAATAGAATTAAATGATAATTATGGGCGAATAAATTGTTCATTTCTCCAATTCTCAGCTAATCAGATCAATAGCTATCAAGATGAATGTTACTACTTTCATCTAGAGTAAGTCTTTAATATCAATATCATCGGAATATGTGGAGTTATTTGAAGAAAGCAATTCCGCTGGAATAGGTGAGGGAGAAAGAGTTTTTGAGTCGCGGATTTGTGACGTCGCGGATAATGTAGAACTGCTTGGTAATGGTACTGTGGGAGTGAAATTTCGTGAACTATGCATTGTAGTATTTTGTGAATCGTATGACAATTGGGAAGAGTCCGGATTATTTGAGTATTTGAGATAAGATCGTTGGGTTGACTATTGTTTGGGGTATATGAGGAAAACGCGGATATGCAATATTATACCGGCCTTGATTTGCCATTCGAAAAATATTCAGAATATCATGTTCAATCGCACTTCTTGTAAATGTGTCAGGCGCGGAGTTTGGATGCTATACAATTACCAAAGTAGTAACATTCGTCTTGATTGGTATTGAGCTGTTTGGCTGAGGATTGGAGTAATTCGAAGGCTTGATCAAGACGTTCGCTATCGCTAGACGCGGTTGATTTTGCCCTTTTTCGGTTTTTCCCTGGTGCCTGAATAATTTTTTTTATCTGGGGAGTCTCCTTAATGCTGCTGGATTCTGTATTTTGTGATACAGGATCATCAGCTTCGGCCGATGATTCTTCTTCGATAGAGGATCCACTTTCTTTTTGAGCTTCTTTATCTTCCTGTAGATGGATCTGCACAATTCAAAATAAAATTCAAATTCTCATATTATCAGTAGAATGACGTCACATTTTCTAATATTGTACTTTTCTAAATATTTGAATCAAGCTTATCATATCTAAAAAATTATTCTTCTTTTTTACAGATTCCGAAATCACAAGAAGAATGGCTGAATGTGAGCAAAGATTTTGAAACCACATGGAACTTCCCACACTGTTTGGGTGCTGTTGATGGGAAGCACATTATGCTACAATGCCCGATAAATAGTGGCAGCGAATACATTAATTATAAAGGATTTTTCAGCACAGTCCTTTTTGCAGTTGTGGATGCTAGCTATAATTTCATGTTTGTGGATGTAGGATGCCAAGGCCGAATATCCGATGGTGGAGTATTTGCTAGTACTTG
Organism: Xiphydria camelus; assembly: GCA_963678675.1. Lineage (NCBI taxonomy): Eukaryota > Metazoa > Arthropoda > Insecta > Hymenoptera > Xiphydriidae > Xiphydria > Xiphydria camelus. The sequence continues at coordinate 6,555,560 of OY783197.1, forward strand.
CTTGTCCAAAGAAATGGAAAACGGAACGCTGGACATCCCTCAACCTACCCCTTTAAATGGGAGAGCGCAAGAACTACCATATTTCTTCCTTGGAGATGAAGCCTTTGCGATGTCAGAAAACTGAATGAAAGTGTATGCTGGTTACCATGCGAAAGGATCAAAGCAAAGAATTTTTAACTATAGGGTGTGTAGAGCTCGTAGGGTCGTGGAAAATGTTTTCGGCATAGCTTCAGCTGTTTTCCGTGTATTACGAAAACCTATGCTCCTTGCACCAGAAAAAAAGCATCAATTATCGTGCTAACCGTTGCTTTGTTACACAATTTCTTACGACGAAGACCAGACTCAGTTGCACTTTACAATCCACCGGGAACATTCGATTCTGAACAATGTGGTATCCTAACAAATGGGAGTTGGAGAGGACTGGTACCCAATGAGTGCTGTTCATTATTACCTCAAAGAAATGTGCCACGTAGAGCAAAGTCAAATTTTATAAATTCGCGTGATGAACTAGCTGATTATTTCCTTAAAGAAGGTGAATTAGATTGGCAGAATCAGTATGCTTAGAAAATAAGAGGCAATACAACATTAGGTATAAGTAACTAAATGTTCAGAATTACTTTTCTTATGACATGTAATAAAAAGTTAAGAATTAGTAAAGAAGGTGAATTAGAGAGGCAGAATTAGTATGCTTAGAAAATAAGAGACAATACAACATTAGGTATAAGTAACTAAATGTTCAGAATTACTTTTCTTATTACATGTAATAAAAAGTTAATAATTAATTCTGTTAGTTAGTTTAGGGTTAACTAAAATTAAAAAATTATTATTACATACTTACAGTATTCAATGACGGCTTTGTCTTGTTTTTATCCAAAATGAACTGCAGACTGTTGTCACGTCTTGGGGAGTGACAGACGACTAATAATCGCTCAAAGGGGGAAAGCGAAGGGGCTGCTAACACTAACGAAAGCACTGCGCCTAGCTAACACCATTTGAACAGAGATTCCCACAAAAATTTCAGGGTTACGGCTAACTACCAGCATATAAAAGGGGGGACAACACTTATTGCGCGAACACTTGCGCTCGCGAACTCAGGAGAGAGAGAGATTTATAAATCTGCACCTATATATATATACCTTTTTCCCGGGAGTTGTTCCTGTTGGTCGGTCTCGTTTTCCGGTTACTCCTTCCTTCCTTCCTTCTCGGATTTCTATGCGCAAGCGTGGGAGAGGATCCGGTCGAGAGATTGGTGGAAACACTCAGTTCAGACACTTAGACAGTTTTATTCAAATCTGAGTCGGACACTCTAAACAAATTTTGGCGAACACTGTGGTTTGGACATATACGGGAGTTTGCTCTGGACTAACGAGAAGTTGAACACTTTGTCCGCTCGAGGGAGAAGATTTCAACCCTTTTTATTTCCTTCAAGCGGGGGCGGACTCCTAGCCCTACTCTAGGGGAGAAAACCTAAGCCGTGCTGAACTCTGTTTTGTTTCTTATAATTACTAGTCCTGGGAAGAGTTCGGTCTTGACTTTTCATCTTAATCGCGGGCGGTTAGTTTGGCGATAACCCGCTGCGCTGGAGATTTTTACGTATCGTTTCCCACGGGGACTTCGTTCGTCGCTGGTTCGCTGCCGCGACTCATCTCTGATCTGCTTCTTAGTTATCGCTTCCCACGGGGGTGTTTGTCGCTGGCTCGCTGCCGCGACTCGTCTCTGCTACTCTTATAAAACGTGACGGAATCGTGATCTGTTTCTTGGGGATCCTTACAGAGCTCGATCTCTGTTTTCTGCCTAATCGCGAACATTCACTTTGGAGATAGCCGCTACGCCGGGAATTTTGTACATCGCTTCCCACGGGGGAATGTTTTCTGTCGCTTCGCTCGCTGCTATTACTTATCACTATGGTTTCATAAAAACGGCTACGTGAGAACGTGACACTGTTAAAGGCAAACCAATAGCTTTTGTAAACTTCTTGTGTTCCTGGAAAATAGAAAAGCTTTAATTAGCATTACATACTGGTGAATAACAATCAACTGTTTTTGTCTCTTTTGTATATTATAAAAATAAATTTTTATCTATATTACACTTATTTTTTCCGAACAGACGCCTTAACATAGGTACGTACATTTTCCAGTTCCAGTAGATTTCTTCATTTTCAATTTTTCTCTCCTAAGAGATGCTAAAAGATTTTCCATTTTCTTCTTACATTGGTCCGCTGGTCTTCCTACTTCGTTAGCGATCTCCATCCACGCATCCTGCTTCTTAATTTTGTTGAAATGATCGGGATCTTGAGGATCCCAAATCATAGTTTTCGCATGGTAAGTTTCTATTAAATTTATTGTGTTTTCTTTACTCCACTCCATAATAATATAGTGTACAATAAATAATAGTTCTTTGATAGACTGACGACGACGACGACGACGACGACTGATAAACGGGCAATTAACTAACACTATGCGTGACACAGAGTTTGTCTGAACACTTTTATTTAATGAACAGCGTTTCCCGTCTTTTCACTTTCACTGCCTTCTCTAGACTGAGGCACAAAGGGAGAAAGGTCTTGGTCAAAATGGAAAAATACTTGAAACAAACATCTTCCAGATACTAAATGAATTTAAGTAAAAGGTGACAAAAGATTGATTTTTGTAATACTTCCAATCAAATATACCAACAAACGTTAACCAACAACGTATATAGAACAAAATTAAAATAAATTAGTATTAATATATTTATAAATTCTGTTTTCGATTCTTTTTTTGTTATTGTTAAAAAAAAATACTTTTTATCTTTATTTTTCTTTTATATATACCTATGTATTTTTTTATAATTAGTAATAACTAGCTAACCCGGCGAACTTCGTACCGCCTCAGAATCAATAAATGTTGTTAACCTAAAAAAGAAATGTATTTTAATTACACTTTAATTAATTTAATTCACTTTGCAACAAGGTAAATATTTGCTTTATTGAAACGAATCGAAATGATTCGCGTAGCATTATTGCACTACTTTCTGTTAAACTGTTTGCTGGATGTGTTGCACTTGGGTCGATTCCCTACATTGAAGCACCTTGTGATATACGATACTCTGATTCAAATTTTTTTTGATTTTCTCATTTTCCAATACGCGATGAAACCTCTAGGAAAATTAATGTCTTCATAAATTTTTTTTTTCGTAAATTTTTCAGATACATTTTCTTGTACATTTTTCAGATGTTTTTATACTTATTCTGTTATTCGTGGCGGAGACAAATCCAAGAATCACAAACGTCATAAAAATCTGTCCAGCCGTTCTTTAGTTATAAATAGTGTAACTAACCCGACTTTCTTTTATATATATATAGATTATTATTCACTTATCTCTATCACCTTCCTCATCAATATTATTTTCAATTGTATCATTCGCCCCATTATCGTCGAAATATGTGGGAATTGAGAGCAATGATTAGGTGAGCATCCTATGCATACAACAGGCAACGATACACGAAACCTATGCACTCTCGTCCCAACTAGTCGCCGCGCGTAACGTAGCAGTCCTTTAATGCGATGGCTAAAAACCGACAAGTGGTGGTTCGGCTTGTAACGGTTACGCGTGTCAGATTGGTTACGGATAACATGCAACAGAATTCCCTCTCCACTAGCCGTAACGTAACAGGTTCGGTGTTACGGGTCATCTGTTACAAATGGATACGGGCCTTTAGATGCGCCAGGAGGAACTGGTAAAAAGTTCCTAATTAGATTGATCACGTTCCGAATTCACTCGATCTGCCAGGGATCCCATCGCATGTACTGCAATTGAAAATTGGCGTACCAATTATAATGTTGAGAAATATCAACCAGCCAAAGCTTTATAATGGCACGCGGCTTGCAGTAATAAAATTAATGAACAACGTCCTAGAAGCAACAATCTTGACAGGACCTTTTAAAGGTGAAGATGTCCTCATTCCTCGCATTCCTATGATTCCAACGGATATGCCATTTCAATTTAAGAGATTGCAATTTCCAATTCGACTGACGTTTGCAATCACCATCAACAAAGTTCAGGGCCAATTTTTAAAATTGTGCGGTTTAGATCTAGACACGGATTGCTTCTCACATGGACAATTATATGTTGCGTGTTCTAGAGTCAAAAAACCAGGCAATCTCTATATCTGCACAGACAATGGAACAACAAAAAATATTGTATACCCACAAGCATTGTGAAATTAAACATATTAGAAACGTACGCTTTCTCTTTTCTTTCTTTTCCATTTAACCAGACTGAACCACAGTAACGCGTGGCAGGGTACAGCTAGTTATACATAATATCGGAGTGCCATAAAAAGCGGTAGTCCTTATTTCTAGATTTTTAATGTTTGCCAGCTGCGATTGATAGATTTACCTTACGTATTTAAACAAACGAAGAGATCAAGACATGATAATTTCTCATCTTCTCCATTATCTGGAATAAATGTCTAGAAGGTGTGTATAACTTTGCTTCCGCCGTTTTTTTTTCGAATCGTGAATCGCTTCAAAAGATGACTAGTTTTTTCAACACGGGATTCGTACGCTGCCCGAAAGATGGGAGAAAGTAGTGGCCAGCGATGAACAATACTTTGAATCATAAATGTATAACCAGTTTTTACAATAAAGCCTTGAATTTCGGAAAAACGGCGGAAGCAAAGTTGTATACTTAATATCTTATGGAACTACATTCTTATCAGAGTATGAAAATAGATAGACTAAAATGGTATACAAGGTGACTGGTACCGCGACGTATTCCTTTGAAGAGGTGTTAGTAGAGACAATTTGCAGTCGATTGAACCACAAGATGCATAATCCACTTGTTGATAGTTTTCGAGATATTTTAATTTTTGTGTTTTCTTAGAAATAGACTACCTTTTAGTACTAATTGTAAAATTAAAAAAAGGATAATTTTTTTTGTATTTTTTTGCCTCTACCGTTAATACACATAGTAGTTCATGTTATGTAACAAAAATTATGTTAAATAGTTTGATATGAGAAAAATACAGAAGCTAAAACCTACAACGGTTGTTAGAAACTTTAACCCAATTGTAGATTCACCAGGATTTATTTCAAACATTTGTGAATACATTAAACGTACAAACTATTTTAAAAACCTCTGCTTCATCACCTTTTAAATGAGGTATAAAGTTTTAAGGAATTTCCTGTTACTTCCAGGAATAATACAAAAATAGCTCAGCAGGTAGGCTATCTTAATGTGGGATTGGAGAGGAGGGCCTACCGTATGTTTCATCCCAAACGAAACAAGCTTAGATACCTATATTGCCGATACTTTGCCGACGGTCGAGAATTTGATAGTTAGAATTGGCTTGAGAAGAGTGCGCTGTGTGTGCTGTGTGACAGCGAAAAGTGTCAAACGTTTGATTTCCCGATAGCTGTCAATTCGGGAGATCGAATTGATCGAATTGACAGCTTTCCCGATTTGATAGCTATCGAGAAATCAGACATTTGACACTTTTCGCTCTCACGCAGCACACACAGCGCACTCTTCTCAAGCCAACTATACCTTGGCGTTACCCCGAGCGAGCCCCGACGTTACCCCTCTGGATTTTTATGTGTGGGGGCACATGAAAGAAGTCGTGTAGGGTCAAGGTGGGTAAAAATGAGACACTCTCAAATCTTTGGAGTAAAAAAGAGATACTCTCTGCTGACATCTATTATCGACTTTTAGATATACTTACCATCTTATAGCAGATAACCAAACGTCACATTTCATAGAAATTCAATACTTCCATGAAAGATGGTGCTCATAACTTTTTACAGTTGGCCAATAATTTCTACTCATTATAACCTCTAACTTTCTGCAACCGGCGGGAAACATTGTGTAATATCTATTATTTTTACCAAACAAATAAACCGTGTATAGTTTTTATGTGTTGGTAGAGTAATGTTCTTTGCTGTTTTGTGAAGGCAAATGTTAATAAAGTCGATTAATTCAGTACTGGGCTAAAAACCGGAAAGAATAAAAATGAGACACGTTTTGGGGTAAAGTTTAGACAGTTTTAATTTACAGGTGGCTTAGGGTAAAAATGAGACAATATCTGTTAGGTAACTGTTGAATAATGGCGCGTTCATCTATTTCGACTGGTTCGGGTTTCGACCGTCTCGCGGCAGCACCTCGCGGCAATGCTCGTCGATCGTCGATCAATGCCACGTCGAGTGCACTGGCCGCGCTTGCGCATATCTGTTTCTTCCGTTTTCTTATCATCTCTTCCGGTTCAGTTCTGCTCGGTTCTTCTCAAGTGCTTCTCGGTCTTGTGTAACAGCTCTCGGAACGCTCGGTTAATTCTCACGGACAATTCATAGAATTCTCTCATCTCAATCTCAGGGAAGTTCTCATCGATACTCTCGTTGATCTCATTCGGTCCGCTCGGTACTCGAGGCTCGTGCGCTCGGTATCTTGTACGAGCCGCGTGCTCGGATTCTCGACCTCTCATAGGTTGACCACGCGGTCAGCCATTGCTCACGCGGTATATAAACTCATCGGGAGCCGATCAATAATATCGTGCCGTTGCTCATTTCAAGTATTGTGACTACTCATAAGTGTTAAGTGCGGATTACTCATTGTGTGCTCAAATTAAAGACCCAATTTTCACTGTCAACTGCTTTCGCGTACGGCCTTTCCTTTTTCCCCAACATCTACACCGTTCCTTGCCACGGGACGCTCAACGGAGAGTCGCGAACCACGACAATCTCCAACAGGTAATAAAGAATTATTATTTTACAGAAAATGGTGAAGAGTACACCAAAGCCAAAGCGGTACACAAAAGAAGACTTAGAAGCTGCTTTACACGAGATTAGGGAAAAGAAAATTTCTATACGCAAAGCAAATAAAATTGTAACTGTGAAGTATTTGGGTGGAAAAAATGAGCAAAAAATATACAAATATATCTCAATTATTGAAAAAGTCACAAAAGAGAACGATTTTGAAGTTATGACGTTAAAGTCCGTTGATGACACTAAAACAAGATTTAAAACCGTTGAGTCTGACGTAAACATTGTAAGTTATATTATTGAGAAATTGCCACTTCTACAATTAGTACTCAAAGGTAAAAAGAGTACATTATATCTTTCCAGAGAAGCCCGATATACACGAGAACTAACGTAGTAAATATACCTGAGTTCATATTTTAAAATGCAGGATGTTGCTTTTTAGTTTTTTATTGTTAAAATAATAAATTGCGGGTATATTTTTGATAAAAAGCAACAAAAAAATTCAAAATGTCTGTTTCTTACCCCTCTCTGTCTCCAATTTACCTTTGTAGGATATTAAATTTGTCGTTAACAATGCCAGATGAAGCCTGTCCTATTTTTACCCAAGGGCCTCATATTTGCCCAAAACGAAAAGTAAAAATGAGACACACTTTTTGTTAAACCACTTTTTAAAATGTTTATATTAGGTCAACATTGCTAGTAGAACATGTATACAGGGTGTTACTTAATGATAGGCCGTAATTGCAAGGCACATTACTGAATCAATTTCCAGTAGAAAAGTTCATATTAACATGTGTCCTAAAATGTACACTTTTTTCGTCAATATTATTCATGAGACTGTCCCCCGGGACGCCACTGGAACTCATAATTATCTTCTAGTTAGTGCTAACTTAGTGTCTTATTACAATAAACAACAGTGCCAAATTGCAACAAAATCGGCACAAGGATCTTTGAGATATTATTAAAAAACCGATTTTTTTGATGTGTAAACATCAATTACGGCGGTATGAGGGTAAACCTCGGGAAACGGGACGGAAATGTGAAACCGGATGTGATTAGTGCGCAGTGATTCGTGCGCAGCTACTTCAGCGCTTGCGGCCTAAGGTGGCATTACATTTTCATGTCGATGATGTCGATATAGTAAATCGCTATACAAGCTACTAATAGCGCAGCTAGCATTGGTGACGCACACAAGCCTAGTCACTTTCTCCTAGCTTCCCCACGCGTTCCGTAAACAGCTAACACTTGTATCTCTGTCTAAATAATCTATATATACCGTAATACCGTATACCGCACGTCCCGTAAGAAACGCAACAAGCGACATTTTTCTTCGGCGGTATTTGCCGACGGTGTTTGAGTCTTTTACATGTACACCGTTGGCAAATACTGCCGAAGGTAAATGTCGCTTGTTGCGTTTCTTACGGGAAACCGTATGTCCCACTCTGTACATATTGGCCAGTTTGAAATTACCTTCGGGCAGGCTTGGTCGGTACTCGAGTCATTTAATACCGGTAGAAGTCGAGTCGGTAGTTAGAGTAGGTGTCAATTCGGGTGATCGAAGCGTCTAACCTCGAAATTGTGAATTTTTGAATAATGGTGAGTAATTTCCATTATTCACAAATTCATAATTTCGAGGTTAGACGCTTCGAACTCTCGAATTGAAACCAACTCTAACTACCGACTCGACTTCTACCGGTATTAAATGACTCGAGTACCGACCAAGCCTGCCCGAAAGTAATTTCAAACTGGCCAATACAGAGTGGTATACGCATACGGTATACCGCATACCGTATGTCCCGTCCATAACCGCACAGTTACAAGCACCTTGAAATTTGCCTTCGGCCGGGCTTGGTCGGTGTTCAAGCAATTTTTACCGGTAGAAGTCGAGTCGGTAGTTAGAGTTGGTGTCAATTCGGGAGATCGAAGCGTCTAACCTTGAAATCGTGGATTTGTGAATTATGGTGAGTAATTTCCATTATTCACAAATTCATGATTTCGAGGTTAGACGCTTCGATCTCCCGAATTGACACCAACTCTAACTACCGACTCGACTTCTACCGGTAAAAATTGCTCGAATTCGCCCCGGCCACAAAGCCAAGCCGAAGGTAAATTTCAAGGTCATATGGACATCAGTCATATGGACATCAACATACGGACATCGGTTATCGAAATAACCGATCTGAACTTGCTGACGACGCCAACGCGGATAACTACGCATGCGCATTCACGCTTCTCCGGTGATTCTATTGGACGAGGAGATCCACGGGGGTGCTCATGCAAAACTCGCAATTTTGCTATGGTCTGGTTGATCGCGGACATACGGTACATGTAAATTTGTGCAGTGTCACATATGTAACTAGATTAGATCCTAAGGCCGTACAACCTTCAAGGGTTACTAGATTTCATAGCGGTAAAATTCAAATATTCCATACTAATTTAGGATTGCTATTCTATCGAGAAATAACGAGCGGATAAATGGAATTCGACAGAACGGTTCGCACCATTTAATAGTATCACAGTCATAAATACCTCGCCAATCGTTAGCTAATCCTAAGTTCTCCGAAACGGCATATTCCGGGAATGTAAGCTGCGAACACCGCGGTTTATACCTTTCCTGGAAATCAATTATCCGATGGATCGTCGCGAGCCATCTAATGCAGTACCCGGCTTATCCAGGTACGAGAGAAAAAAAAACAAAACGAGTCTGCTAGTGCTCGAGACACTGATGTGTAAACATCGCGTGAGCGGTAACTATGGAACGGAAATGTGATTGGGATTTGTGAATATTGGTATCTGTAATCGAAGTAATTTCAAACAATTTTAAATCTTATAACGGTAGAAAAATATTTTTCATTTTCATTGTCATTTAATAATGCCGCGCTTGATACAATCGGCTTATGATAGCTAAAATAAATAAGTGAGTCGGAGTAGAGCCGATCGGCGAGGAGTTACTCCGACTCACTTACTGTACATGGCGAACACCACTTCCATACAACATTGTTCTGCCAGATGTTTACACATCAATTACGAGTAAGAATGACTAATTGATGTGTAAATATCTGGCAGAACAATGTTGTACGGAAGTGGTGTTCGCCATGTACAGTAAGTGAGTCGGAGTAACTCCTCGTCGATCGGCTCCGACTTACTTATTTATTTTAGCTATCATAAGCCAATTGTGTCAAGCGCGGCATTATTAAATGACAATGAAAATGAAAAATATTTTTCTACAGTCATAAGATTTAAAATTGTTTGAAATTACTTCGATTACAGATACCAATATTCACTAATCCGAATCACATTTCCGTTCATAGTTACCGCTCACGAGATGTTTACACATCAGTGTCTCGAGTACTAGCAGACTCGTTTTGTTTTTTTTTAAACTTTGACGTCCTGTATCTTGAAAATCAGACATTTTAGGACACATGTTAATATGAACTTTTCTACTGGAAATTGATTCAGTAATGTGCCCTTGCAATTACGGCCTATCATTAAGTAACACCCTGTATATTGCAAGCGGGATAAAATCTACTTAAAATGTTTTAAAAAGTGCTTAGGTGCTTCAGAAAATGAAAAGTTTTGAAATCTGTCTCAAATTTACCCACCTTGACCTTATGCCACCGAAATTACAACTCGGGAACAATTAATACATAGGATACAAGAAGCAGCAATAATTCTACGAAATAATTTTTCCAACAGGATTACTAGAACTGAAATAAGGAAACGGGCTCGTATTTGCATAAGAAGTAGAGGTAGTCACTTCGAACATCTCTTATAAACTGGATCAAAAATAAAATGTAAAATAAATTTATGGACTTTTATTTATTTTCCCAATTTTTTATGAAGACTAAGTTGTGTCTGGACCTACTAAGTTTTTATTATTCCTGGAAGTAACAGGAAATTTCTTAAAACTTTATACCTTATTTGAAAGGTGATGAAGCAGAGAAGTTTTTTAAACAATTTGTACATTTAATGCATTCACAAATTTTTTAAATAAATCCTGGTGAATCTACAATTGGGTTAACGTTTCTAACAACCGTTGCAGGTTTTAGCTGCTGTATTTTTGTCACATCAAACTATTTAACATAATTTTTGTTACATAACATGAACTACTATGTGTATTAACAGTAGAGGCAAACAATTTTTTAAAAATTATCCTTTCTTTATTTTACAATTAGTAGTAAAAGGTAGTCCATTTCTAAGAAAACACAAAAATTAAAATATCTCGGAAACTATCAAAAAGTGGGCTATGCATAATTTAGTTCAATCGACTGCAAATTGTCTGCTAACACCTCTTCAAAGGAATACGTCGCGGTAACAGTACCCTGTATATGCAATGCGATACGAATGCACTTCTAGCTTCTTCAAAAGATTCTAAACAGTTGGATGAGAAAATTATGCCTTTTCAGGCACAACTTAGTTCCTCATTCGCATGCAAATTGACAACCATTATGACTCGAACGAGTTTCTCACTTATATTATTCAAAGGTAGATGAACTCGATCGTCGTATTCAATATGCATGAAATCAGTATGTCATAGGTTTATCTGAAAGACAAATTGTTTTAGTGTTGGAGAAAATGAATTATTTATAAATGAATGTTTCTTCTCTTTCTCCTTCCAATTTGGCCCTTTATGAATACTAACTTAATTACGTGAAAAATCGACAGATTTGAAATTGTAAAACGATGAAAATAATGCTAAGCCCAATTAATTAAATGAAGAACTGACTAATGCTCGAAAGCTTACTCCACCACGAAGTGAGACTGAAAAACGAATGGCTAAAATGTTAGCCGAACTACACGTTCACTGCCATTCAAGGCCGACTGGCGGCTGGCCTGATCTCCTTGCTACTTCGAAATCTTGTGGAATTTCGTCTCGGCTGTAAGTCGAATCGGTAATGAAAGTCGCTTGAATATTTCGAACTGACTTACTCTAACGATACCAACCTAAACCGGACAGTTATGCGAAGTACTCGATCAAGTGCGTAATTGTTATGGACATCGAGTATGACTCCCTATTGACTTCTATTCTCCACGCTGACAGACACTTCAATGGTGATAGGAAAATCTTTGTTACGATTCTAGATGTTGATTGAGACGTCGATTATACCCGAGCCATGCTGGACGTTAATAGTTACGTAATATCTATAAGAGATATCTATAGATACATTTGATTGATATACATAAAAGAGGTGCATACCCTAAGAAGCCATCGAGATCAAAATTTGAGATTATAATCATTGTGCGTCAGTGAAATTTTGTTGCCCGAAGTGAAATCGACATTCCAAAACATAGGGAAAACCGGAACAAGTTGGTATATAAAATTGGCCCCTCATTGTCATGAAAAGCAAGGGGATCGAGGGGCCAACTTCATCGACTTGCCTTATTTTCTACTAATACATTCCTATAAAGCTACTAAGCCTGTAAGTAGTTCCATTTTCTAAGTAATTTTCTCCGGTTTTTTTCATTTCAAATTTTTCTACCACTTAATGAAACATGGTACGAAAACCTACACAGAGAAAAGTTTATTGCAAAAATTACGACGTAGCAAGCAAAAAACCCTACCCACTAAAAATTTCACCATTAACCCAGGAATGAGGCTTTACTAATATTGCCAATGTTATAGAAAACAAAATTTTATCGATGAAATCGTATATACATACATATCATCGACCCCGTCATCATTTTCGGATAAATCTTGAAATGGTTTATCTTAGGCCTTCGAGGAACTTACAATTTTGATGATTCGCGGATACTTCGCAACATTACGCTACTCACCCATAGGACTGGGTTTATTGGAGCTTCTCATGCGATCCCTGAAAATCGCTACGGTGCTTTTCCGTTAGTCTCGACTGGCGAACTTCCTTTCTCCGAAAAGTTTTCCGTTATGAGAGAAACGGAAGAAGGGAGGGCGGGCTGTAGGTCGCTTCGACTGTACATATATGACGGTCTCCCATTATTTGGCAAACTCTCGGGACGCGGCAAAGATATATTGATATGACTGCAGCGGAAGTAGATGCGCTTCCGCCTACCTGGAGTCTTCGTCAACGCGGATAATATTGAGTGCCCGCGCGATGATACGAGACGGTAAGTCGATGGCGTGATAGAGCGTTGTTTTAAGAGGTTAAGCTTCCTTAGGGGTGGTCTAAGTTTAGACGCATCGAGAATCAGTCATGTGCATAGTGAAGAAACTAAACTTTGTTGCTATCTGATGTAAAAAGGGGATACAATCTTTTCCTTCCCTGAGGGTTGAGGAAACAAGAAGGCTTGGACAGACCCCTTCAACTGTTGATACAGTTGGTACGATATTTGTTGAGCCAAAATTCCCAGAAACGATAAGGCGGTATTCTTGAAACGCAACGGTCTGACGCTTTGCAAACAGTGGCGTACCTTCAAATGTTCGGCGTTATTTACCAAACATTTCTTTCACATTTTGGTGAATACTTCACAAACTAATTAACGGATTTGCAGCGTTTTCTTTGCTATGAGAAATTAAGTTACGAGAAATAAAACGAATAATTTTTTATAAAAATTTGTTGAAACATTTTACGGCATTTGTTTCTATTTCTTTTATAACAATTTATGACAATTCGTCTAGGTAAATTTTATTATACAATACAATAATGAACAAGCTGGTGTAAAAAGAAGGAATAAAAAAGGAAGCATTTATTTGAATAACCTAAAACTACAACTCCTAATCTGATAAATTTTCGAAGTCATCTTCTGTATTACTAAAAGTTTCACTATCAGAACTTATGATAACCAGAAATTCCTATGTTAGAGTTTTTACAATATCTAATTTAAATAAAACTTTCTTTGCTACATTGTTTTTAACTTGAGTCCATATCAATTCAATTTGATTTAAATCCGGATGGTAGGGTGAGAGCCTTAGAGGCACGTGCCCGTTTTCTTGAAGCAGACGATCGAATCTGTAAACAACGTGTTGTTTTTTATAATTTATATAAATAAAAATGTAACTGTTCATTTGTACAAAATCTAAGATCTCCAAAAGTTCTGCACCGATTGCTTTGAAATTTTGACACAACGTAGCAGTGGAATAGGGGAGCATGTTTTTATATACCTACCTACTATTTATATACCTACTACCTTAAGGGGGTGGTAAGGCCACCGTGCAACTTTTAAAAAATCGATTTTTTTTATTAGCTTCAAACCTTCCTTAAATCCTCAAGAATAATAAAAAAAAAGGTCTCGTGGTCAGAAAAAATCTTCATCCGGTCGTTTACGTCAGTTTGCGGAGGCGCCTTGCGGCGCGTCAAATGCATGTTGGGACGTATTGTCAATATATCAAGTACTTTTTCACACAAGCCGGCTCTGTCGAAAACAGTTTTCGAAGCAACCAAGCCTATCTACGAAAAGTTGAGCAGTGACGACCTTCTAAATCGATGGTGGTTTCACTCAAAATAGTAATGAAAGTTTAAACGCAACGGTGTGGTCAAGGCCCCAAAATCTACGTCAAGCGAAAAACTATTAATATTGCCGGGAATCTTGCCGTATGCACTTTCAGAGATGGAATTTGCAGTGTAATGCAAGTTATACGACAGTTTGACGTGACAGTTGGAAGCAACTGTTACAATTTCTCCGTTAAGGCGGACGAACTCTCCGTATCGATTTTTCGAACCGATCGCTGACTGAGGCTGCAAAAACAGCTCGAATTGCCTCAAAATCGGCTAGAAAAGAAGAAGAATTCAACGTCAATATAGAAGGCCAACTATACGGTGCAGGCATCGCGGAGATTAAAGGTATACTATAATTTTCGATCATAAAACGTTACTTCAAACTTTAAACGCGTTTTTCTCAGAACACCATTTTCAAAGTCGGGCGAACCGCTAGCGGCTACAAATCTTTATCGATTGCCTTCAAATTTTGAGAGTATCTTTATACATATGTATATAATCTAATAGACCACGTAGGGATTTTTCGATATAAACTGTTTACTGTTGTAAACTTTTTGTTTTATAAACGATTAAATATGAAATTCTTACGTGAAAACGTGAACTTTTCCTTCATATCCTCACCATTTCTTGAAAAATCGATATTTCTAAAATCTCCTTCGTGGTCTATTAGTTTACGATATATATTAAAGAAACATTTTTTGGATTTCTGTTCTAGGTTCACGTTTGGAGGTGCAGGCGGTTCGCCCGTTTTGGACCTCCAGAAAAACTCATCGCAGAAATCGGATCCTAAAACGGTCATTTATTAACCAAAAATTAAAAAAAAAATGTTTTTTTTTGTATCTCTAAAGACACTTGATAAGGTACTGTATAAGGAAGTTCTACAGTTTTTATACTATACTCCTACAAAAAATTCCCAAAATCGTCCTTCTTTCTTGACGCGCATGGTGGCCTTACCCCTTAAGAGGGTAAATAAATAAAAATGTAAATGTTCGTTTGTCCAAAATCTTAAATTTCTGAAAGTTCTTTACCGATTGCTTTGAAATTTTGACACAACGTTGCATTTGAATATGCGCGTATTTGTATATACCTACTATTTATATACCTACTCCCTTAACCTTCTCACGCCCTTGGCCATATATGTGGACGTTTAGTTTTCCACAATTATAGCCACCGTCAATAATAAATAGAACAAAAACCCGGCAACAACTTACTCACTACAGGATCCCCCAATCAGAGAAGCAAAAATTCCCATTAATATAAAATGAATAAATCGCAAAAAAAATTGTCATCTTTTTCTCGCCATACGAAAATCGTCCCTGAAGAGGTTAAGGGGATAAATAAATAAAAATGCATCTTAAATTTCCGAAAGTTCTTCACCGATTGCTTTGAAAGTTCTTCCCGATGATCTTGGAAATTGCTTGATTTGGTTAAATATAAATAGCAATCAGTAAAATCGTTTGACCATTGTCCAACACATATCGAACAGCACACATTTCATCAATTTCTGGTATACGTACTGCTAAATTTTCGCTTTGTCGTATTTCCCGATCGGTCATCTATTAGAATTCGTCATTGCTCCCCTTTATAAAGGTGACTTAGAATTTGAAATATAGCGGTATTTATTATCGTGGTCACTGCAGAAAATGGCTCATTCTGACCTGTCCGGTAATTAACCTTCCGGGAAAAGTGCGGGACTGCGAACGTATTCGCAACCCACGTTCGCCGAAACCTACCGGCCGCCTGACCGTTACGACCGATGTAGAGATTCGATCTAGATTATCGCGTTACTTACAAGGAAACCGTCCCAGGTGTACCTCGCCGATTTCTAAGGGGTGAAATTAACCCTCAAAATTGACTGCTCCTAAGGGTGATTGCTGGTTTTCACATACTTGCAATTGATCTTTTGAAATGAAACCAAGTGGATAATAATCTACATAAAAAATGATGAAAAATGCAATTTGTTACATTTCATTGGGATAATTAATTAAATAATTATAAGGGTTGAAATTCACAAAATCATTGTAAGAAAAAAAACTATTGCATTTTTTTAGACCAATGGCAATTAAAAGAGCAAAAAAAGTAGAAAATACGTGTTTCGGCTTTTTTTTCGAAAAAATTGAGTTTATCGAGGAAATCTTTCCTATGTTCACGTGCATCAATTGCAGAAAAATCTTTTGAATTTTTTCTTACTGTATTTTCACTTATATTTTTAAAAAAATTTTATGGGCTTCTTATATCATGATACGTTCAAAAATACTCATATTTTAATCATTCATCTTTATTTATTTATTTTTTGTCAACCTTTCGTCTTCTTTTTCTTATAGCTTTTGTAGATAGGATTTGTAAAGTGAATTTTCCGTTCATTTTCATGTACTTGAACATTTTTAATATTTTATGAAATACATTTCATGACATTATACTTCGTATAAAATATTATTTAATAATTGTTCGGTTCAATTAAAATTATTCGTACATGTACGATAAACAATATTTCTCCGGGTATTATTTTTGTTTCTTTTTTGATGCGACATATTTTTAAATGCAGTGGATAAAATTGTTTATACATGGTTCAATAGAGACAAAGGGTCACAAATAAGATAATCTTGAAACTCATGATATGGTGCTATTAAAACTTTGTGGTCAAGTGTCGGTAACCAGCCGCTCATGTTTTTTACCGTTGCGGACGCGTATCGGCATACCGTATGTATCATGCCAAATTAAACAAGCAGATATACCGACATTGCCGAAACTTTACCGACGGTCAAGAATTTTATAGTTAGAGTTGGCTTGAGAAGAGTGCGCTGTGTGTGCTGCATGAGAGCGAAAAGTGTCAAACGTCTGATTTCCCGATAGCTGTTAATTCAAGAGATCGAAGTGTTTCGTCTATTATTCAATACTTCGATTTTCCGAATTGACAGCTATCGGGAAATCAGACGTTTGACACTTTTCGCTCTCACGCAGCACACACAGCGCACTTTTCTCAAGCCAACTCTAACTATAAAATTCTTGACCGTCGGTAAAGTTTCGGCAGTGTCGGTATATCTGCTTGTTTAATTTGGCATGATACATACGGTATAGCCGTCCAAATCAAGATACACGGCAGTGTCTCGCGGCATGTTCGTTCAAGTAGTTTCGCACTCAGACACGACAGCGCTGATGTCGCGAGCACCCGTGTCTCTACACCACAAATCACTGTCCCCTGCACCCCTCAATTTTTACATCGAATTTTCTCAATAAATATACGGTTATAATCAAAACTATGCTTAGTTACGCCATATAAATTAACTATTCTCTATTGATAGAGACCAGAATAAATGTTATAAGTTACATATTAACAGAGATTTTTCCTTAGCAACGCGAAGCCACGCCCCTTGCGCCTAAAAGTCGAGAATCCGATTTCTCGGGCGATATATATATGTCAAAATCTCACAAAAATTCCGCCTACCTTCGACGATAGTCGGCCATGATCGGAAATATGTACACAGTTACGGCCACACGCATACGCCATCAAATGTATGTGAGAGTGTATGAGAGAATATATTCCTTAAATGTGTGTTTGGGTATTTTCAAACTTAATAAAATATTTCCATTCGCGAAACGATTAACCTCGCGTTTATTTCGATCCTCGGACGCGCTTGTTAATAAAATGTAAAAATTCAGTGTATTCAGAGTTATGAATCTCAATAGTGGTGAATGTGACAGACGCTCCGTATAGTTTAATAATCGTTTTTTTTTTTCGATAATCGAGATAGTGAACGGATGCAGTGCTGTGTTTCTCTGGTTGCCTGTGTATAAAGAGCAGGAAAGGAGACGGCAGTATCTCAGAAGAATTACCATCAGATAAGTTTAATTGCCATCTGACAGCTTTAACCTCACTTTCGATGGAAGGACAATTATTTTTGTGATAATTCTATTTTTTGTTTCAGCGTCATGCGAGCACGAGACGAATTGATGGCTTTTCTTCTCTGTCACAATCAAAGCCGTGGGAGAAAAATAGGAGATACAATGGAATTGGATCACAACAATCAAGTAATTACTTTATCATAATTTTTTCTCTATAGATATATTTCCTCTTTCGTACTATTACAAGTTCCAATTTACACACCGACCTGTCAAACCTGAAGTGTACATATACCTCACTTCTATTTCATCTGTTCTTCGTCTCCGTTGTAACGACAGTCAATGAGGAATCACTGATACCGATTAGGGGGGTTTCGAGGGTTATTCCTTATTCTTTCTAGCACAGCATCGATATTTTACTGCACCTGTTTTCTTCTGGGACTTCCTAAAATAATTATAAAAACCCCATATGATTGTTATTTACAATTTGTTACAGATCGTATGCGAACACGAGGGGGTTTCTTTCGAACGAAGGATCATCCACTTGTTGTTCCAAGAACCAGTAGCATTAGTTCATTTGGCTAGCTGGATCTGCTGTCTCGAGTGCATGGACGTGTGCCACTTTAAATGGATATTTTGTAATTTCCATCGTTACATCAGAGGCGAAGAAGAGATGAAATAGAAGTGAGGTACATGTACAATTCACGTTTGATAGGTTGGTATATAAATTGGAACTTCTGATAGTATAATACGAAAGAGGAAATATATCGATAAAGGAAAAGTAATAATAAAGTAGTTACTACATTATTGTACTCTAATTCCATTGTATCCCTTACTTTTCTGCCACGACTTTAATCGTTGATAGTGAAGAAAAATCAAATTTATTGGTTGATCCATCTACTATCAACAATCAAAGTTGTGGCAGAAAAATAAAGGATACAATAGAATTGGATTACAATAATGTAGTAACTACTTTATTATTATTTTTTCTTTATCGATATATTTCCTCTTTCGTATTATACTATCAGAAGATCCAATTTATATACCAACCTATCAAACGTGAAGTGTACATGTACCTCACTTCTATTTCATCTCTTCTTCGCCTCTGATGTAACAATGGAAATTACAAAATATCCATTTAAAGTGGCACATGTCCATGCACTCGAGACAGCAGATCCAGCTCGCCGAATGAATTAATGCAACTGGTTCTTGAAACAACAAGTGGATGATCCCTTGTTCGAAAGAAATCCCCTCGGGTTCGCATAAAATCTGTAACAAATTGTAAATAACATAATCATTTGCACTTTCACTATTTAAAATATACCGAACTTACTCAACGTAGAAATTAAGAAACTATATTAATCTGAGTTAACCAATTCTAATGACAGAATTATTAAAAATGATATATTTCATCTTTCGTATTTTACTATCACAAGTTCCAATTTATATACCGACCTGTCAAACGTGAAGTGTACATGTACCTCACTTCTATTTCATCTCTTCTTCGCCTCTAGTGTAACGATAGAAATTACAAAATATCATAACTTTTCTGTAACATTTCTGCAATATTTTACAATATTCGTGAACACTACCGTATGTTAGAAATATATATTTCTCAATAAATTCGAGAATGTTGCGAAACATCATAGAAACGTTTCAGTCTCATTACGTCGAAAGATCTCCTCGATAAGGTACAGCTCGATAAGATTGTACTTGTCAGGGCTGAATTATGTAGGGTTTTTATAATTATTTCAGGAAGTCCCAGAGGAATACAGGTGCAGCAAAATATCGATGCTCTGTCCTAGAAAGAATGAGGAATAACCCTCGAATCCTAATCGATATCAGTGATTCCTCATTGACGTTCGTTACACCAGAGTTGAAGAAAAGATGAAATAGAAGTGAGGGGTACATGTACACTTCACTTTTAACAGGTCGGTATATAAATTTGAACTTGTGATAGTATAATACGAAACATGAAATATATCACTTTTAATAATTCTGTCATTATTATCTATAGAATTAGTTAACTCAGATTAATATAGTTTCTTAATTTCTATGTAGAGTAAGTTGGGTATATTTTAAATAGTGAAATACTGAATATAATTGTGTTATTTATAATTTGTTACAGAAATAAACGTACTGCTATTGAATTCCACCCAGAAGGACTCCAAATCATGTGCGAACCCGAGGCGGTTTCTTTTGAACGAGGGATCGTCCACTTACTGTTCCAAGAACCAGCTGCATTAGTTTATTCGGTGGGTTAGATTTGCTGCCTCGAGTGCATGGACGTGCGTTCATCCTTCAATATCCTCCCTACCATGATCTGCTGATTCTAACCTCTCTTGCCACAGCCCGAATGCTCGTCGAAGGTTATTCCTTATTCTTTCTAGCACAGATCTATATTATGCTGCATCTGTATTCTTCTGGGACTTCCTAAAATAATTATAAAAACCCCATATAATTCAGCTCTGACAAGTACAATCTTATCGAGGAAATCTTTCGATGTAATGATTCCGAAATGTTTCTATGATATTTTGCAACATTCGCGAATTTATCAAGAAATATATATTTCTAACATACGGTAGTATTCACGAATATTGCAAAATATCGCAGGAATGTTACAGAAAAGTTACTTGCAAAAACGTGCTTTGTGGGATGTAAACGATTATACCAGAGGCGAAGAAGATATGAAATAAAAGTGTGGTATAAGTACACTTCACGTTTGACAGGTCTGTATATAAATTAGATCTTCTGATAGTATAATACGAAAGAGGAAATATATAAATAAAGAAAAAATAATAATAAAGTAGTTACCCCATTATTGTAATTCCATTGTATCCCTTATTTTTCTGCCACGACTTTGATTGTTGATAGTGGATGGATCAGCTATTAAATTTAATTTTTATTCACTATCAACAATCAGTCGCGGCAGAAAAATAAGGGATACAATGGAATTGGATTACAGTAATGTAGTAACTACTTTATTATTATTTTTTTTATCGATATATATTTCCTCTTTCGTATTATACTATCCCAAGTTCGAATTTATATACCGACCTGTCAAACGTGAAGTGTTCATGTACCTCACTTTTATTTCATTAAGTATTACTGCAGAACGAGTAGGTAAGAATATTTTCATGAAGACTCATGATTTTTTGACTTGTCATCTCGTACAGGTGCAACCGAAGAGGATCTAGCTCGTGTCCTGTCCACAAAAAGATGACTCGATGGACATTGGAGAATGTCAGACTTGTCATCGAGCGCCTATATCCCACGGTACATTAATTGCAATACGCGTTTCTCCTTTCAACTATTCCAGCGTTAAATAACTTTTACTTCTTTCAAGCTAATAACCTTTTTTGAACTGTTCGTGGTAGGTTGCAGCGATTGATAATAGCGACTCGTCGTAGACAAGTTCGTCTATTAAAACTAAAAAGCAATTCGGTGTACCGAACTACTGCTGCGATAATGTGCCCGAGCTCACGGTCTATTCTGCGATTAACATTAACGTAATCGTGATTATGCTCAGGTGATGGGTGTTCCAAAAGAGGTAAAGTTGATACTAAATATCGGATGCTGTAAGCTGACTTGCTAGTGTATGCTTGCAACTGGAATATCATCGCAGGAATAATTTGTCTACGATTAGTCACAATCATTGATCGCTGCCCCCTACAATGAACAGTTTGTACAAGGTAAATACTTTGAAAGAAGTGAAAGTTATTTAAAGCAGGAATAATTGAAACGAAAAGCGCATATTGCAATAAATGTACCGTGGGTAATAGGCGCTCGGTGACAAGTCTGATATTCTCCGATGTCCATCGAGTCATCTTTTTACGGACAGGACACGAGCTAGGTCCTCTTCGGTTGCACCTGTACGAGATGACATGTCACAGTCTGCAGTAATACTTAATGAGATAAAAGTGAGGTACATGTACACTTCACGTTTGACAGATCGGTTATAAATAAATTCGAACTTGGGATAGTATAATACGAAAGAGGGACTATATCGATAAAGAAAAAATAATAATAAAATAGTTACTACATTACTGTAATCCAATTCCATTGAATCCCTTATTTTTCTGCCACGACTTTGATATTTCATAGTGAATAAAAATCAAATTTATTGGCTGATCCATCCACTATCAACAATCAAAGTCGTGGCAGAAAAATAAGGGATACAATAAAATTGGATTACAATAATGGGGAGTAACTACTTTAAACACTTGGGGAAACTCACCGAAGAAACCCGAATAATTGTTATCACTTGTACACTTGATTTCGAGGTTACATGCATGATTTGACAGCTACCGGGAGATCAGGGGGGCCTTTCTTGAGTCACTCGTATCTTTGCGTGCACGCAACTCAGCGAAGAGGCCAATCAGGACCCCCACCACAACGTTATACTTGATCTGCAACAGTTAATAGATGATTTTTATTCGCATTGGCATGTTTATGATGATATTTGCAATGAATGTTCTACTCGGATTGAAATGAGTCGTAAGGTCAGCATCGAAGCTGTAAATGATGTAGTAATAATTACATTAAATTTATTTATGAGTAAGGGCGAAATTTCAGCGGTGCATGCAAAAGGAATTCTTAAAACTATTCCAACGTCTCGAGTTAATATATATAACAACATATATACTGTCATAAGTGGTATCTTTACATGTGATGAAACAATTCGTCATGGTCATTGGAAGAGTATACTTAGAGAGAGAGTTGAAGGTAAAACATCTTCATGGATTTCTGTAGACGACCAAAATATAAGAAAAATCCGATGGCCTGTAAATTCGAAAGCGGTATATGTTTTATTTCTCCAAAATACTAAGGCAAAGTGAAAAATATAAGGGCTCTCTAGTCTATAAATCCCTTTCAAAATATCACGAGAATAAATCAAAAGTAAGTAAGTGGTTATAATTAATTGGCTCGTATCGGTATGAAATGTGAGACTTTAATTTTGTGGTAATAGAAAGCTATTCTTCTACGTGTACGTATTCTCATCATGAATAAATTCCAAAAAGTAATGAAATCCCCCCACAAAAACAGATTTTCTGTAAAAAAAGGCGGCATGTTCATTCAGTGCCAACAAAAATGGATACCTACATAAAATACTCTCCAAAAAAAATTTGAAATCAATTAAGATCGCCATGTTCAAGATTTATATATAAAAAGTAAAAGGCATCATTTGAAAGGAAAATTATTGTAAATCAAGTTACTAAAAAATTCGACTAAAGAATTTATAAAAAAAATTTAATAAAAAAGAACTTGCCGCGTTTTTTTTCCTTCAAAATAAAAAATTCAGACAGAATTATACTCGATGTTTATGCACTTATGATTTTAAATAAATTCATACACTTATATGATACCACCAGTATATACCGAATGTCGCACGGGAAACCAATCAGGCGGGGGCCTTCTGAATTTCTCTGAATTTGACTTCGACAGTACAATTTATGAATTACTCTAGCACCGTCCAAGCACTACCAATTATTCGGTATAGTGGACAAAAGATGAAAACTTAAACGTGGCAAGTTCTTTTTTATTAAAATTTTTTTATAAATTCTTTAGTCGAATTTTTTAGTAACTTGATTTACAATAATTTTCCTTTCAAATGATGCCTTTTACTTTTTATATATAAATCTTGAACATGGCGATCTTAATTGATTTCAAATCTTTTTTGGAGAGTATTTTACGTAGGTATCAATTTTTATTGGCGCTGAATGAACATGCCGCCTTTTTTTACAGAGAATCTGTTTTTGTGGGGGTCTGTTTACAGCTGCGGGGACGTATTATGAAGCAGCTCGCTTACGTTTATTTTTCTGAATGATAAGATATGCATGGATCGGCGACGCTCGCTCGTCGGGCGGTTCCACCCGCAAAGGGTATAAAAGCAACGTGTTAATTTCAACTCTAATCAGTGGTGGAAATTGCGTACCGAAGAAAACCGCGGTGACGAGTACGTCGGATATTTTATTCATTGTATGCGGTACAGTAATGGTAATCATCAGAAAAATGTTTGAAGCATAGAGATTTTTGACACCATGAACAACGAATTACGGCAATATTTTCGCAACCTGGAATTTCGCATTGCGATTTACAGGATTCTCCGAATGCAAAATTTATAGGATTTTCAAATTCATCTGGTCTAAAATCTGTGTAACCACTTTTGAACCACGAGTATTTGAAAAGATTTACATATCGTGGAGATGAAAATTGGTTATGAACGAGCGATTGCAGTTTAATATTATTATTTCTCACGTGTAAATTCAGGTTATAATTCATTAACAATACACTGTCAGAAAAATGTCTGACAAAATTTTTCCATATTCTAAATCCGTAGACATCAAGAGGTTGAATACGTCCTGTAGTGCCTTGAGGTATTATCATAACTTCTACTTCCTTGTTTGGTGGCTTAACGGCTTGAACAGCTTAAGAACAGTGTCCAGTCCATGAATCAATTAATAATAAGCTTTTCGAATCAGTATGTGGAAAAAATACTTCTTTCAACCATATTTTAAAATGTTTTACAATTAAAATTTGTTTAAATGCATTTTTTGTTGAAATTACTTAATGAGTAAAAATCAATAAAAGCATAAATATATAGCAAAATTAGATATAATTTTTTACCTGACGTCAGTTTTCCAGATTTTAATACTTCTACATAAACGTTTTCTGGCCTAAAAAGAGTTGCCTCTATGATCGGTCCAAATTTGCCAGTATTCTCCTTTAAAACTAAAAAAAGCGGAGAAAGAAGCTTCCCTTCGGCTGATATAGTAGGTTGAATGGTATAACTATGGGTCGTAGATGAAACTGATGTACTAAACATTGTACTTGCTTTGAACCTTCTTCGGCTAAAGTTCTGCCCGTATGCATTTCTAGTTGCAATCCGCTTTGATCAAAATTGTATATATTTGACAATTCATAATTTCCAATGCGTCGTTTTACATCGTGGATGAATGTTTCAGATTTTTCTTTTAACACGGTACCATCTTCGATTGTTTTTGCTGTGATAAATTTATTAATTTTCCTTGAGACTATGCGATGGCGTTTTTTAAACAATCTTATCCATTTTTCAGATGCTTGAAAACGAAAGTCTATCGCCAATTGCTTTCTGTGCTTGTAAAGCCCACCTGCGTAAATCAGAATCGTGTACTATCAGAGCACTATCGATAGCAGATTTGAAATTTTCCAATGTATAACTACAAATCCTAGCAATCTTTTCCTTAAATGTACCACCCTTGTTTAAATAATGCGCCCATCTTTTTAATTGTGTTATTGATTTCACTTTTCTAAATTTCCGTGTAACACTTTCTAGGCTTAAATTCTTTTTTTTGCCGCTGCGCCAATATTCAACTGCTCTTAATTTATACTCATAAGATAAATCTCCTTTATCCTTTGTGCACTCTCATTGGGAGATACTTCTGGTACATTAAGGGCTGATGCGTATTCCTTATCTTCAGCAATTTCCATTTCACAATCTTTATAAGGCTCTCCAAAATATACAGAATTTTCCTCTATCATTTCTACACCAGAATATTCATTCATTGCATTTGATAAAATATTTTTAAATTGTCCTTTAGTTGTATTTCTTCATTATCTATTGGCGTTGGAGGTATATTCATTGCTTGAAAGGTTGTTAAGAAGTTGAACAACATTTAATGGATTAACCTTCATTTTCACCGACAAATAATATTCAATTTTTCGCTGTTAATTTTTTTATACTCGTTACTGATGCAATACTTATAATATATTTGTATGATAATTTAAAAACAAAAACTTTGATATAACTAGCGTCTCGTCACCGTGGTTTTCTTCGGTACGCAATTTCCACCACTGATTAGAGTTGAAATTAACACGTTGCCTTATACCCTTTGCGGGCGGAACCGCCCGACGAGCGAGCGTCGCCGATCCATGCGTATCTTATCATTCAGAAAAATAAACGTAAGCGAGCTGCTTCATAATACGTCCCCGCAGCTGTAAACAGACCCACAAAAACAGATTCTCTGTAAAAAAAAAGGCAGCATGTTCATTCAGTGCCAACAAAAATTGATACCTACGTAAAATTCCGATGGTATTAATTTCAATTGGCTCTATACAAGTCTTCTACAATCCTTTTTCGTAGAGTCAATTGAAACTAATACCACCGGAATCAAATTCAGAGAAACTGGTATCGAAGTTTCACTTCTACCGCGTGTGGCGGCCACACGTTTTGTTTGATTTTTGTTCTTATTTTCATCCAAGGAACCCATCCTTGAAGTTTGTCGCAATATTAAAGAATCACCCAGTATATTTACTTACTTGGTCTAACAAAATATTTTTCCGCCATAATCAAGTATACACTTATTAATTGGAAATAAACTCTTTTCTCAGTATACGAAGTAACTTTGATCGAACGAACGAAGTATTCACTAAACTGACAAATTTCTAGAAAATCATAAACGGAATCAAGGAATTTTACTTCCAAATTTGACAGTGATAAAACATTAATCGCTGTTTCTCAGAATTTCACATACATTACAAATTCTATTATAGTGCACACTATAGTGCACGCAGTTCGGGTGGTACGTTTCGGCAAACGAGGACTGCTTATGTATTCGCAGTCCTGCACCTTTCCCGGAAGGCTAATTACCGAACGAATTGTAATGAACCACTTCTCGCAGATACCGCTATATTTCGAATGCATTCGAGATGCATTCAGCTTTGTAAAGGAGAGAAATGACGATTTCAATAGATAACCGAATATTTTGGCAAAGGTTCATTCCGATTCGTCCAGTAATGAACCCTTTCAGGAAAGGTGCGGGACTGCGAACTCATTAGCAGCCTGGATTCGCCGAAATGTACTGCTTCGCTGATGGCGAGATGAACCCTAGTTTGACGAAGTATTTATGATCGCGATGCTATTGGGTTGGAAAATAAGTTCGTAGCGTTTTCTTTTATTTTCTTTCATTTTACAACGAGTTGTTTGCTGCCCCGCAAAGTGTTTATATTCATTCGAAAGAGCTCTTTCTGCTCTACAAAACTGTTATAATTGTTTATTCGAATAACAATTTTTATTATTTTTCAGGCTTAGAAATGGAATATCCGGGAGGAAAAAATCAGAATTTTCGACATCTTTTTTTTATCAAAGACTCGCCTATAACACCTTTTCCGTATACGGCAGTTTTTTGACCTCGATGAAAAGCAAAGAAAAGCAGATGTCGAAACTGCTGACTTTTGCCCCCTGGATATTCCATTTCTAAGCCAGAAAAATAATAAAAAATTTAATTATTCGAAATAACAATTATAACAGTTTTGTAGAGCAGAAAGAGCTCTTTCGAGTACATACAAACATATTGCCAAACAACAAAATAGATCGTTGTAAAATAAAAGAAAACATATTTGTGCGACGGAACAGTCTCGGCGAGGCGAGTATCGGCCACTTGAGCATGCCGGTCTCTCTCTCTCTCTCGCGGGAGTATAATATCATCATCGACGAAAGTCGCATCGTGTGGTGTGTGTACACTTGTCGAGTATCGGATACCTGCGTAGCATTGTGTGCGAAGGGCCTAAGTGGAATGGGACAGGGTCGAGATCGGTGTATGAGTGAGGCACGTACGGTAGCGCTGGAGCGTGTGGGTTTCGTTACGGTTTTTGAGGAATTTTCGTTGCATACCACGCTTTTAGTCCCCTCAGCAAAGAAGTTTCACTTCAAAATATATGACGGTTCTGAAAGGTTAGGGCTGACGTATATCTTTTCATCGTGAGCGGTCACCCATCCAACTACTGTCCGCACTTTCTGCTGCTTAACTTCGTCGATCGGTCGGTGTTTTCGAGTCCTCATCTGCTGCACGCTCCTGTGGTACTAAGTATTACTATTGGTGTTCATATGAAGTTTGATGAATAAATGTATGTTGCTTTTCCAGTCAATAAGAAAGAGCTTAAATAAATAAGATTTTATAATTGTACTAGCAGCCCGTCCCGGCTTCGCACGGGTAGATTGTGGATTGATTTTGGTCGTCATTTAATGAATTTTTAGCAGATATCTGTACTCATAGGTAGGGAGCCATGCTACGCTAAAAAAACACATGTATTTAATTTAAATTGGAAAGTATATTTCTTTTATTAATTTATCTTAAGGCCAGCGGATAGACAATGTTTTTTATTTTTTTATTTGGAGTAAAAACGTGTAAATTTTTCGGAATGCCAACTCTGGAGCAAGCCACATACAATTGGCCGTGTGAAAAACATGAATTTTCCAAATTTAAGCCAGCAATAGTCAACCATTGACCTTGTGCTTTGTTGATGGTAATAGCAAAAGCAAGACGCAAAGGGAACTGGAGCCGCTTGAATTCGAATGTTAAATCGTTGGAAATCATAGGTATGCGTGAATGAGGACGTCTTCGCCTTTGAATTTGCCAGTGATGATTGTTACCTTGATTAAATTTGGTTGGCACTAAGGGATTTTTCGTGTAACTGATTTGGAATATTATGTAAGATGTAAGAGATTCCAAATGAAGGTCATGGTCAAGGTCAAATACAATATCACCGTTGTACAGCCACTAAAAAATCCTAAATCCTACTATCAAAAAGAATTTGTACAGGGCCCATAGCTTTCATGGTATGAAGCCGAACTGTGCTTGAAATCAATTTGACCTCCGCTGACCATAAAGGTCACATGGAAATAATGGTCAAGGACATATTTGAACGTGAAATTTCCCGCTCTTTTCATTTCCGGTATATAAAATAGAGGTTCGGATTTTAAAAAATCAATTTTACCTAGAAGGTCATTGTCAATGTCAGAGCCAATATGACCATTGGGTAGCCAGGGAAAAATCCTAAAAGTTTTATATTAAACGTTTTTCTCTAAAACGATTTTCCGCTGAGATAATCAGCTGTGCCTGGACTTTTTGAACACCCTGTATAAGATTTACTAACTCAGAAATCTTCGCGAGCATGCGTCCAACCATTCCCCAAAGTTTCATCGCAATTGGATGAACGGTTTAGGAAGGCATAATAATCATCCGTACCGGTACTTTTCGAACACCCTGTATATAATTTACTAACTCAGACCTTCGCGGGCATGCGTCCAACCATTCCCCAAAGTTTCATCGCAATCGGATGAACGGTTTAGGAAGGCATAATAATCATCCGTACCGCTACTTTTTGAACACCTTGTATACGATTTACTAACTCAGAAACCTTCGCGGGCATGCGTCCAACCATTCCTCAAAGTTTCATCGCAATCGGATGAACGGTTTAGGAAGGCATAATAATCATCAGTACCGGTACTTTTTGAACACCCTATATAAGATTTATTAACTCAGAAACCTTCGCGGGCATGCGTCCAACCATTCCCCAAAGTTTCATCGCAATCGGATGAACGGTTTAGGAAGGCATTTGATATTACCTTAAAGGTCACGGTCAAGGTCAAATCCAATACGACCACTGGGTAGCCAAGGGAAAATCCTTAAAGTTTTGTATTAAATATTTTTCTCTAAAATGTTTTCCCGTTGAGATAATCGGCCGTACCGGGACTTTTTGAACACCCTGTATAAGATTTACTAAGTCAGAAACCATCGCGGGCATGCGTCCAACCATTTCCCAAAATTTCATCGTAATCGGATGAACGGTTTAGGAAGGCATAAGAGACATACAGACAGACAGACAAACATTCATTTTTATATATATAGACTAGCAGCCCGTCCCGGCTTCGCACGGGTAGATTGTGGATTGATTTTGATCGTCATTTAATGAATTTTTAGCAGATATCTGTACTCATAGGTAGGGAGCCATGCTACGCTAAAAAAACACATGTATTTAATTTAAATTGCAAAGTATATTTCTTTTATTAATTTATCTTAAGGCCAGCGGATAGACAATGTTTTTTATTTTTTTATTTGGAGTAAAAACGTGTAAATTTTTCAGTGTGCCAACTCTGAAGTAAGCCACATACAATTGGCCGCGTGAAAAACATGAATTTTCCAAATTTAAGCCAGCAATAGTCAACGATTGACAATGTGTTTTGTTGATGATAATAGCAAAAGCAAGACGCAAAGGGAACTGGAGCCGCTTGAATTCGAATGTTAAGTCGTTGGGAATCATAGGTATGCGTGAATGAGGACGTCTTCGCCTTTGAATTTGCCAGTGATGATTGTTACCTCGATTAAATTTGGTTGGCACTAAGGGTTTTTTCGTGTAACTGATTTGGAATATTATGTCAGATGTAAGAGATTCTAAAAGGAAGGTCATGGTCAAGGTCAAATACAATATCACCATTGTACAGCCACTAAAGAATCCTAAATCCTACTATCAAAAAGAATTTGTATAGGGCCCATAGCTTTCATGGTACGAAGCCGAACTGTACTTGACCTCAATTTGACCTCCGCTGACCATAAAGGTCACATGGAAGTAATGGTCAAGGACATATTTGAACGTCAAATTTCCCGCTCTTTTCATTTCCGGTATATAAAATAGAGGTTCGGATTTTAAAACATCAATTTTACCTAGAAGGTCATTGTCAATGTCAGAGCCAATATGACCATTGGGTAGCCAGGGAAAAATCCTAAAAGTTTTATATTAAACGTTTTTCTCTAAAATGATTTCCCGCTGAGATAATTAGCTGTGCCTGGACTTTTTGAACACCCTGTATAAGATTTACTAACTCAGAAACCTTCGCGGGCATGCGTCTAACCATTCCCCAAAGTTTCATCGCAATCGGATGAACGGTTTAGGAAGGCATAATAATCATCCGTACCGGTACTTTTCGAACATCCTGTATACGATTTACTAACTCAGAAACCTTCGCGGGCATGCGTCCAACCATTCCCCAATGTTTCATCGCAATCGGATGAACGGTTTAGGAAGACATAATAATCATCAGTACCGGTACTTTTTGAACACCCTATATAAGATTTATTAACTCAGAAACCTTCGCGGGCATGCGTCCAACCATTCCCCAAAGTTTCATCGCAATCGGATGAACGGTTTAGGAAGGCATTTGATATTACCTTAAAGGTCACGGTCAAGGTCAAATCCAATACGACCACTGGGTAGCCAAGGGAAAATCCTTAAAGTTTTGTATTAAATATTTTTCTCTAAAATGTTTTCCCGTTGAGATAATCGGCCGTACCGGGACTTTTTGAACACCCTGTATAAGATTTACTAAGTCAGAAACCATCGCGGGCATGCGTCCAACCATTTCCCAAAATTTCATCGTAATCGGATGAACGGTTTAGGAAGGCATAAGAGACATACAGACAGACAGACAAACATTCATTTTTATATATATAGACTAGCAGCCCGTCCCGGCTTCGCACGGGTAGATTGTGGATTGATTTTGATCGTCATTTAATGAATTTTTAGCAGATATCTGTACTCATAGGTAGGGAGCCATGCTACGCTAAAAAACACATGTATTTAATTTAAATTGCAAAGTATATTTCTTTTATTAATTTATCTTAAGGCCAGCGGATAGACAATGTTTTTTATTTTTTTATTTGGAGTAAAAACGTGTAAATTTTTCAGTGTGCCAACTCTGAAGTAAGCCACATACAATTGGCCGCGTGAAAAACATGAATTTTCCAAATTTAAGCCAGCAATAGTCAACGATTGACAATGTGCTTTGTTGATGATAATAGCAAAAGCAAGACGCAAAGGGAACTGGAGCCGCTTGAATTCGAATGTTAAGTCGTTGGGAATCATAGGTATGCGTGAATGAGGACGTCTTCGCCTTTGAATTTGCCAGTGATGATTGTTACCTCGATTAAATTTGGTTGGCACTAAGGGATTTTTCGTGTAACTGATTTGGAATATTATGTCAGATGTAAGAGATTCTAAAAGGAAGGTCATGGTCAAGGTCAAATACAATATCACCATTGTACAGCCACTAAAGAATCCTAAATCCTACTATCAAAAAGAATTTGTATAGGGCCCATAGCTTTCATGGTACGAAGCCGAACTGTACTTGACCTCAATTTGACCTCCGCTGACCATAAAGGTCACATGGAAGTAATGGTCAAGGACATATTTGAACGTCAAATTTCCCGCTCTTTTCATTTCCGGTATATAAAATAGAGGTTCGGATTTTAAAACATCAATTTTACCTAGAAGGTCATTGTCAATGTCAGAGCCAATATGACCATTGGGTAGCCAGGGAAAAATCCTAAAAGTTTTATATTAAACGTTTTTCTCTAAAATGATTTCCCGCTGAGATAATTAGCTGTGCCTGGACTTTTTGAACACCCTGTATAAGATTTACTAACTCAGAAACCTTCGCGGGCATGCGTCTAACCATTCCCCAAAGTTTCATCGCAATCGGATGAACGGTTTAGGAAGGCATAATAATCATCCGTACCGGTACTTTTCGAACATCCTGTATACGATTTACTAACTCAGAAACCTTCGCGGGCATGCGTCCAACCATTCCCCAATGTTTAATCGCAATCGGATGAACGGTTTAGGAAGACATAATAATCATCCGTACCGCTACTTTTTGAACACCCTGTATACGATTTACTAACTCAGAAACCTTCGCGGGCATGCGTCCAACCATTCCTCAAAGTTTCATCGCAATCGGATGAACGGTTTTGGAAGACATAATAATCATCAGAACCGGTACTTTTTGAACACCCTATATAATATTTACTAACTCAGAAACCTTCGCTGGCATGCGTCGAACCATTCCCCAGTTTCATCGCAATCGGATGAACGGTTTAGGAAGGCATTTGATATTACCTTAAAGGTCACGGTCAAGGTCAAATCCAATACGACCACTGGGTAGCCAAGGGAAAATCCTTAAAGTTTTGTATTAAACATTTTGCTCTAAAATGTTTTCCCGCTGAGAGAATCGGCCGTACCGGGACTTTTTGAACACCCTGTATAAGATTTACTAACTCAGAAACCATCGCGGGCATGCGTCCAACCATTTCCCAAAATTTCATCGCAATCGGATGAACGGTTTAGGAAGGCATAAGAGACATACAGACAGACAGACAGACAGACAGACAAACAAACATTCATTTTTATATATATAGACTAGCAGCCCGTCCCGGCTTCGCACGGGTAGATTGTGGATTGATTTTGTTCGTCCACCATTGTTAGCTACGGAAAGATCCTAAACCCTACTATCAAAAAGAATTTTTATATGGCCCATAGTTTTCATGGTACGAAGCCGAACTGTACCTGACCTTCACAAAGTCCCGGTACGGCTGAATATCTTAGCGGGAAATCATTTTATAGAAAAATTTGTAATACAAAACTTTTAGTATTTTTCCCGGGCTATCCAATGGTCATATTGGATTTGACCTTTACCATGACTTTCAAGGTTATATCAAGGTCAAATTAATTTTTTTTCACGTTCAAATGTGTCCTTGACCATTTTTTTCATGTTACCTTTATTGTCAGCGGAGGTCAAATTTAAGTCAAGTATAGTTCGACTTTTTGAACACCCTGTATAAGATTTACTAACTCAGAAACCTTCGCGGGCATGCGTCCAACCATTCCCCAAAGTTTCATCGCAATCGGATGAACGGTTTAGCAAGGCATAATAATCATCCGTACCGGTACTTTTTGAACACCCTGTATAAGATTTACTAACTCAGACACCTTCGCGGGCATGCGTCCAACCATTCCCCAAAGTTTCATCGCAATCGGATGAACGGTTTAGGAAGGCATAATAATAATCCGTACCGGGACTTTTTGAACACCCTGTATAAGATTTACTAACTCAGAAACCATCGCGGGCATGCGTCCAACCATTTCTCAAAATTTCATCACAATCGGATGAACGGTTTAGGAAGGCATAAGAGACATACAGACAGACAGACAAACATTCATTTTTATATATATAGACTAGCAGCCCGTCCCGGCTTCGCACGGGTAGATTGTGGATTGATTTTGTCCGTCCACCATTGTTAGCTACGGAAAAATCCTAAATCCTACTATCAAAAAGAATTTTTATAGGGCCCATAGTTTTCATGGTACGAAGCCGAACTGTACTTGACCTTCAAAAAGTCCCGGTACGGCTGAATATCTCAGCGGGAAATCATTTTATAGAAAAATTTTTGATACAAAACTTTTAGTATTTTTCCCGGGCTACCCTATGGTCATATTGGATTTGACCTTGACCATGACCTTCAAGGTTATATCAAGGTCAAATTAATTTTTTTTCACGTTCAAATGTGTCCTTGACCATTTTTTTTCATGTTACCTTTATTGTCAGCGGAGGTCAAATTTAGGTCAAGTATAGTTCGACTTTTTGAACACCCTGTATAAGATTTACTAACTCAGAAACCTTCGCGGATATGCGTCCAACTGTTCCCCAAATTTTCATCGCAATCGGATGAACGGTTTAGGAAGGCATAATAATCATCCGTACCGGTACTTTTTGAACACCCTGTATAAGATTTACTAACTCAGAAACCTTCGCGGGCATGCGTCCAATCATTCCCCAACTTTTCATCGCAATCGGATGAACGGTTTAGGAAGGCATAATAATCATCCGTACCGGTACTTTTTGAACACCCTGTATAAGATTTACTAACTCAGAAACCATCGCGGGCATGCGTCCAACCATTTCCCAACTTTTCATCGCAATCGGATGAATGGTTTAGGAAGGCATAATAATCATCCGTACCAGTACTTTTTGAACACGTTTTATAAGATTTACTAACTCAGAAACCTTTGCGGACATGCGTCCAACCATTTCCCAACTTTTCATCGCAATCGGATGAACGGTTTAGGAAGGCATAATAATCATCAGTACCGGTACTTTTTGAACACCCTGTATAAGATTTATTAACTCAAAAACCTTTGCGGGCATGCGTCCAACCATTCCCCAACTTTTCATCGCTATCGGATGAACGGTTTAGGAAGGCATAATAATCATCAGTACCAGTACTTTTTGAACACCTTTTATAAGATTTACTAACTCAGAAACCTTCGCGGACATGCGTCCAACCATTCCCCAACTTTTCATCGCAATCGGATGAACGGTTTAGGAAGGCATAATAATTATCAGTACCGGTACTTTTTGAACACCTTTTATAAGATTTACTAACAATAAGAAACCTTCGCGGGCATGCGTCCAACCATTCCCCAAAGTTTCATCGCAATCGGATGAACGGTTTAGGAAGACAAATAATCATCCGTACCTGTACTTTTTGAACACCCTGTATAAGATTTACTAACTCAAACCTTCGCGGATATGCGTCCAACTGTTCCCCAAATTTTCATCGCAATCGGATGAACGGTTTAGGAAGGCATAATAATCATCCGTACCGGTACTTTTTGAACACCCTGTATAAGATTTATTAACTCAGAAACCTTCGCGGACATGCGTCCAACCATTCCCCAACTTTTCATCGCAATCGGATGAACGGTTTAGGAAGGCATAATAATCATCAGTACCGGTACTTTTTGAACACCTTTTATAAGATTTACTAACAATAAGAAACCTTCGCGGGCATGCGTCCAACCATTCCCCAAAGTTTCATCGCAATGGGATGAACGGTTTAGGAAGGCATTTGATATTACCTTAAAGGTCACGGTCAAGGTCAAATCCAATACGACCACTGGGTAGCCAAGGGAAAATCCTTAAAGTTTTGTATTAAACATTTTTCTCTAAAATGTTTTCCCGCTGAGATAATCGGCCGTACCGGGACTTTTTGAACACCCTGTATAAGATTTACTAACTCAGAAACCATCGCAGGCATGCGTCCAACCATTTCCCAAAATTTCATCGCAATCGGATGAACGGTTTAGGAAGGCATACGAGACATACAGACAGACAGACAGACAGACAGACAAACATTCATTTTTATATATATAGATAGATTATTCTTTTCTCAACATTTTTCTAAATTTATGGTTGCATCTTTTGATAAATATTCTTGCATAGACGCAAATTGATATTAATAAATAAATAATTATATGAATGTTTATAGAAACGACCGCAATATAAAAAATCTTACTTTATTTATTACAAAAAAACGTACTGGTAAAATGGTACAAAGATATAAGAATCGAGAATTAAAGTAGACCGCACTATACAAATATTTTTATATTATACATTATAAAAAAATATAAAAATATTCAATGTATATTGTATAATAAGTATAGTTATTTTAAAATTGTATTACGACGTAAAAATAACGTCTTTTTAACGTCATATTTAAGGCGTCTTAAAGACATTTCTTGAATGACGACATTAAAATGTCATTTTTTGGTAGAATGACGTCGCCGACGAAATATGCCCTAAAAGTGACTTCAAGTTTACGTCAGCTTGCTACATGGGTACTAAGTCAGTTGATGATAAATGTTAGTTAGTGACTTTTTGCAGGAAGGGGACGATATGTTGTTACATATATTAACTCGAGACGTTGGAATAGTTTTAAGAAATCCTTTTGCATGCACCGCTGAAATTTCGCCCCTACTCGTAAATAAATTTAATTTAATTATTACCACATCATTTACAGCTTCGATGCTGACCTTACGACTCATTTCAGTCCGAGTAGAACATTAATTGCAAATATCATCATAAACATGCCAATGCGAATAAAAATCATCTATTAACTGTTGCAGATGAAGTATTCCGTTGTGGTGGTGGTCCTGATTGGTCTACTCGATAAGATGCGTATACGTTTCTTAGCGAGTAGACCAATCAGGATCCCCACCGCAATGGAATACTTGATCCTGATTGGTCTCTTTGCTGAGTTGCGTGCATGCAAAGATACGAGTGACTCGAGAAAGGCCCCCCTGATCTCCCGGTAGCTGTCAATTCTGGAGATCGAAGCATCTAACCTCGAAATCAAGTGTACAAGTGATAAGAAATAATTATACGGGTTTCTTCGGTGAGTTTCCCCAAGTGTTTAAAGTAGTTACTCCATTATTGTAATCCAATTCCATTGTATCCCTTATTTTTCTGCCACGACTTTGATTGTTGATAGTGGATGGATCAGCTAATAAATTTGATTTTTATTCACTATCAACTATCAAAGTCATGGCAGAAAAATAAGGGATTCAATGGAATTGGATTACAGTAATGTAGTAACTACTCTTTATTATTATTTTTTCTCTATCGATATAGTCCCTCTTTCGTATTATACTATCCCACAAGTTCGAATTTATAGTGAAGTGTACATTTACCTCATTTTTATCTCATTAAGTATTACTGCAGACTCTAACATGTCATCTCGTACAGGTGCAACCGAAGAGGACCTAGCTCGTGTCCTGTCCGTAAAAAGATGACTCGATGGATATCGGAGAATGTCAGACTTGTAACGGAACGCCTATTACCCACGGTACATTTATTGCAATATGCGCTTTTCGTTTCAATTATTCCTGCTTTAAATAACTTTCCCTTCTTTCAAAGTATTTACCTCTTGTACAAACTGTTCATCGTAGGGGGCAGCGATCAATGATTGTGACTAATCGTAGACAAATTATTCATGCGATGATGTTCCAGTTGCAAAGCATCCACTAACAAGTCAGCTTACAGAGCATCCGATGTTTAGTATCAACTTTACCTCTTTTGGAACACCCATCACCCGAGCATAATCACGATTACGTTAATGTTAATCGCAGAATAGACCGTGAGCTCGGGCACATTATCACAGTAGTAGTTCGGTACACCGAATTGCCTTTTAATTTTAATAGACGAACTTGTCTACGACGAGTCGCTAATATCGATCGCTGCCTCCTACCACGAACAGTTCATAAAAGGTTATTACCTTGTGAAAGAAGTAAAAGTTATTTAACACTGGATTATATAGTTGAATGAAACGAGAAGCGCGTATTGCAATTAATGTACCGTGGGTAATAGTCGCTCCGTGACAAGCCGGACATTCTCCGATGTCCATCGAGTCATCTTTTTACGGACAGGACACGAGCTAGATCCTCTTCGGTTGCACCTGTACGAGATGACATGTGAGAAAATCGTGAGTCTTCATGAAAATCTAACGTAGGTACTCGTTTTGCAGTAATACTTAATGAAATAAAAGTGAGGTACATGTACACTTCACGTTTGACACAGGTCGGTATATAAATTCGAACTTGTGGGATAGTATAATACGAAAGAGGAAATATATCGATAAAGGAAAAATAATAATAAAGTAGTTACTAGATTACTGTAATCCAATTCCATTGTATCCCTTATTTTTCTGCCACGACTTTGATAGTTGATAGTGAATAAAAATCAAATTTATTAGCTGATCCATTCACTATGAACAATCAAAGTCGTAGGAGAAAAATAAGGGATAAAATGGAATTGGATTACAATAATGGAGTAACTACTTTATTATTATTTTTTCTTTATTTATATATTTCCTCTTTCGTATTATACTATCAGAAGATCTAATTTATATACAGACCTGTCAAACGTGAAGTGTACTTATACCACACTTTTATTTCATATCTTCTTCGCCTCTGGTATGATCATTTACACCCCACAAAGCACGTTTTTGCAAGTAACTTTTCTGTAACATTCCTGCGATATTTTGCAATATTCATGAATACTACCGTATGTTAGAAATATATATTTCTCGATAAATTCGCGAATGTTGCAAAATATCATAGAAACATTTCGGAATCATTACATCGAAAGATCTCCTCGATAAGGTACAGCTCGATAAGATTGTACTTGTCAGGGCTGAATTATATGGGGTTTTTATAATTATTTTAGGAAGTCTCAGAAGAATACAGGTGTAGCATAATATAGATCTATGCTAGAAAGGATAAGGAATAACCTTCGACGAGCATTCGGGCTGTTGCAACAGAGGTTAGAATCAGCAAGACCATGGCAGGGAGGATATTGAAGGATGGACGCACGTCCATGCACTCGAGGCAGCAAATCTAACTCGCGGAATGAACCAATGCAGCTGGTTCTTGGAACAACAAGTGGACGATCCCTCGTTCGACAGAAACCCCCTCGGGTTCGCACATGATTTGGAGTCCTTCTTGGTGGAATTGAATAGCAGCACATTTATTTCTGTAACAGATTATAAATAACAAAATTATATCCAGCATTTCACTATTTAAAATATAGTACGAAGGAGGAAATATATCAATAGAGAAAAACTAATGTTAAAGTAATTACTTGATTATTGTGATCCAATTCAATTGCATCTGCTATTCTCCTGCCACGGCTTTGGTGGAGAAGAAACATCAAATTTATTTGATAATCCATCGATTCACCCCATGCTCGCATGACGCTGGAAACAAAAAATAGAGTTACTCTACAAAGATATTTGTCCTTCCATCGAAAGTGAGGTTAAAGCTGTGAGATGGCAATTAAACTTATCTGGTGGCAATTCTTGTGAGATACTGCCGTTTCCTTTCCTGCTCTTGATGCACAGGGAACTAGAGAAAAATACCACTGCATCCGTTCACTATCTCAATTAAACGAAAAAAATACAAACGATTATTAAACTATACGGAGCGTCTGTCACATTCACCACTATTGAGATTCATTACTCCGATTACACTGAATTTTCACTTTTTATTAACAAGCGCGTCCGAGGATCGAAATAAACGCGAGGGAAATCGTTACGCGAATGGAAATATTTTATTCACCTTGAAAACCATAACCAAACATTCAAGGAATATATTCTCTCACACACTCTTACATACATTTGATGGCGTATGCGTGTGCCCGCATCTGTGTAGACATTTCCGATCATGGCCGACTATCGCCGAAGATAGGCGGAATTAGAGTGACATTTTGACATATAATATATATTGCCCGAGAAATCGGATTCTCGACTTTCAGGCGGCAGGGGCGTCGCTTAGCGTTGCTAAGGGCGAATGTCTGTTAATATTTAACTTATAACATTTATTCTGGTCTCTATCAATAGAGAATAGTCGATTTATATGGCGTAACTAACAATAAGCATAGTTTTTGTTATAACCGTATATTTATTGAGAAAATTCGATGTAAAATTGGAGGGGTGAAGGGGGCAGACATTTTTCCTTTAAAGATACATGGGTGCTCGCTCGCTGCGACAGCGCTGTCGGCGTCGTTCTGACGAACTTGAATGAACATGCCGCGAGACACTACCGTGTCTCTTGATTTGGACGGTTATATGCCGATACGCGTCCGCAACGGTAAAAAACATGAGCGGCTGGTTACCGACACTTGACCACAAAGTTTTAATAGCACCATATCATGAGTTTCAAGATTATCTTATTTGTGACCCTTCGTCTCTATTGAACCATGTATAAACAATTTTATCCACTGCATTTAAAAATATGTCGTATCAAAAAAGAAACAAAAATAATAGCCGATAATAATATTATTTATCGTACATATACGAATAATTTTAATTGAATTGAACAATTGTTAAATAATATTTTATACGAAGTATAATGTCATGAAATATATTTCATAAAATATTATGAAAAATGTTCAAGTACACGAAAATGAACGGAAAATTCACTTTACAAATCCTATCTACAAAAGCTATAAGAAAAAGAAGACGAGAGGTTGACAAAAAATAAATAAGTTAAGTTGAATGATTAAAATAGTTTTTTAATAGAAAAGTTTTTTCTTACAATGATTTTGTGAATTTCAACCCTTATAATTTTCTAATTAATTATCCCAATGAAATGTAACAAATTGCATTTTTCATCATTTTTTATGTAGATTATTTATCCACTTGGTTTCATTTCAAAATATCAATTGCAAGTATGTGAAAACCAGCAATCACCCTTAGGAGCAGTCAATTTTGAGGGTTAATTTCACCCCTTAGAAATGTTTTTCCGCGCATAAAAAAAATATGTATCTTTTAGATTTTGACGTAGAATAACATATATCAAAATGAACAAAATCGGCGAGGTACACCTGGGACGGTTTCCTTGTAAGTTAGAATGATATTCCGGACTATCCAATATAGGCCAACCAT
Organism: Xiphydria camelus; assembly: GCA_963678675.1. Classification (NCBI taxonomy): domain Eukaryota; kingdom Metazoa; phylum Arthropoda; class Insecta; order Hymenoptera; family Xiphydriidae; genus Xiphydria; species Xiphydria camelus. The sequence continues at coordinate 6,596,423 of OY783197.1, forward strand.
GATATAGCCTGATTTACTTATATCGTCGGCTAAATATGTTAATCTGCTACTCATATGAAGTCAGATTTTCAGGAGCGAGAACAAAACAAAAGTTATTATATGACAACGGGTTTTAACACAATAATTGTCAGTCTTTGTCTAACCTTTTTTTAAATAAAATGTATGTAAATTATTTAGTCTAGTCTAGCCATGAAGTTGCCGAGTATCAAAACATCTTAAAATCGTAAAATATGGAGTTAGCAGGTTAACACATTTAGCTGACGATATTTGATTTAACGATTGTCTGATTTCGTCCTGATGTGGTTGTATTAGGGTTAACCAAGGTGAGTAAAATATAGATTATATCCACTGCATAAAAATGGAACAGGCCTAGCTCGAGCTAAGCTACAGACTGTTCGGGTTCTCCAATAGAGGTGAACCATGGCCTGATTAGGTTCTAGCTGGAATCTGGGCTAGCCTAGTCAAATTTCTACTAGGGTTGCGTAAAATTCACTTACACTACTTACTTTCCTCGAATTCCTTTCATTTCTTACGTACTTACAGCGGTAATTACGCGGACCTGAATTCTAGTCCCGCGAATCGCCGCCGACAAATATCTCCAACGCCTTTCTAGCGTGACCCTGGTTGCAACAACAATCTCCCTCCCATCATCTCGTGGAATCTCGACTTTCATTTTCTTAAGGCGATGCGTTTCGCTCGCCCGTGACACTACACGTGATTTCGATACTCCGTTATGTATTACTGTGCGTTCCATCGACCACGCATGTATGAGACTGCACGTACACGCGTGCGCACGCGTGATGTGCACGATTCGCCCATCGAATGGATTCAACGCGCACGTTTATTCGTACGACTTTTTTCTACCTCTGCAATGCAGATACGAGAGGAAAAATTGCAGGGCTGGAATTTACTTTAAATCCCGTCATTTATTATTATGATATGATTAGTATTAGAGTTACACAAATTCAGTTTTCTCTTGATACAGAGTGAGGAACTTACTGTGCTCACCTGATTTATCTTCCCCATTTTTGGTAATAGAAAATAATGTTTGAAATAAAAACTATATGGGAGAATGGAGGCTGCAACATGAAATCGATTTTTTTACCCTAAATAGATTTTCTTCGGAGATCCGAAGATCACCTTTAGTTTTTTAAATGGAACTCGATAATTGTATTTCCACGAAAGTTATAATTTATCGAGACTTATATGAAAGTAAAAGGTGAAATGTCTATCCCTTGAACTGTTCATATTACTGCTCAAAGTACAAACATAAGTACAATGAGAAAAATAACAAAGTAACACAAAAAAAGTGGGGTATACATTTGATGCGATATATGTTATCCGTAGTAATTTTACCCCCTGATCATGAATCCGGTGTCAAAATTTGACCATCACGTCACAATTGTTTTCTAACCTCAAAAAACTGTGCACAGTCACACAAAAAAAAAGTCGGGTATACTTTTGATGCGATAAATATATGCGATTTGATGGGATAATAATCCGTAGTAATTTTACCTCCTCATCACGAATCCGGTGTCAAAATTTGGCTATCACGTCACATTTTAAAATTATTTCAAAAAACCAGCCAGAGCTCATGATTTTCAAAAAGTTAATGGACTTAAACCAAATTCGATATAGGGTGTTTTTTGGGTCGCTGATTACGAATTTGAAGTCGAATTTCAAAAATTCAATATGGCGGATCCAATATGGCGGACGAGATTTTCGAAAATCGACGGATTCATGCCACATTTGGTATAGGGTTTTTTCGGTCGCTGATTACGAATATGAAGTTATATTTGCAAAAATTCAAAATTTTCGAAAATCTCGTCCGCCTCATTGTATCCGCCATCTTGAATTTGTTTAATCTGACTTCAGATTCGTGATCAGCGACCCAAAGAAGCCCCTATACTGAGTTTAGTTTAAGTCCATTAACTTTTTGAAATCATGTTCTTTTGATGGTTTTTTGAGATAAAAAAATGTGACGTGATGGCCAAATTTTGACACCGGATTCCTGATTAGGAGACAAAATTACTACAGACAACATATATGGCATTAAATATATACCCCACTTTTTTGTGTGTGTGACTGTGTAATTAGGTTAGGTTAGGTTAGGTTAGGTTAGGTTAGGTTAAAATGACAAAACGCATCTAATTAAACGCGTTTAGTTATTTTAACCAAAATACTAGTATGTTGAGTCAAATATTTAATTATTCTTATTAAATGTTTGGTTATCCGAACTAAAAGTTTAGTTATTTTAATAAAAAATTAGTTCATTTAACCAAACAGATGGAAAATACATATTTCACCAAACGATTTGGGCATTATCTTCAGGATTTTTGTTAAATTGACATCTACCTTGTGTGTTATCATTTTAACCTAATTATTTTTCTCAGTGTACACTTTGTCAGTTAAACAAAAATCCTAGAGATAATGACCAAATCGTTTGGTGAAATGTGTATTTAACTAAATGCGTTTAATTATTCTAACCAAAATACTGGGCAGTGGGACTGAATATTTAGTTATTTTAATCAAATGCTTAGTTATTCTAACCAAAAAATGGTTAGTTTAACTAAACAGATGGATGATTCATGTTTCACTTTAGTTTGGTTAAATTCTTATATCTTATGACTTTGGTTAAATTAACCAAGTTATTTTTCTGAATGTGTTTTTTTAAAAGAGTAACTTACTCTTGTACTTAGAGCGGCAATATCTCACAAACAGTTCAACGGATGGACACTAAGGGCCGGTTTTACCAACAGGTATAAACGCGATATAGCGCTATATTGAGAATAACCATAAGGCTTATTGCTGGTTATTCTTAGTATAGCGCTATACCGCGTTTATACCGTGTTGGTAAAACCGGCCCCCTTAATCGTATATCTTTTTTACTAGTTTCAGTGAGCTCTACAATTTTCGTAAACACCAAAATGTCGAATTTCATATAGAAAATTAAAGGTCATCTTCATATCTCCCAAGCAACTCCATCTAAGAACAAAATATGAATGCCGTATCGTGGCCCTGTTTATCCAATGCAAATTTTATTAAAAAAATTTCTCCGCATCTCCAAGAACGGCGGAGGTAACTCAGATAGACAAACTCAATGTCTCACCCTCTATGCATAATATTACAAGTGTTTCCGACTTGAGCTCCTAACGCGAAGCGCCCAACTCGGTACCGGCACGTATCACGTGTCGTAAACGCTCCAGTATTATTATCCCACGAAATTTTCGCGTTCTCGGCTAATATCGTACGCTGCTTTCCAGCAGATCGTTCCCGCCGCATGCGTCAGCCGCGATCGTTTCGCATTAAAGGTCTTACGTAAAATCTGGTCGCGGCGATTCCAGATGTCGCGAGTCCGGATGAATAATTTAGCGAGACATTTCGAGAGATCCTTTCGTTCGGTATACTCGGTCACGATTTGAATGATGACAAAAAACGGATTCGATCGAGTGCTGAACTATGGGGGCTTTTAACTTTTCAAGGTCACATGACATCATCGCGTTAATTTTAACATTGAAACGATCCCAAAGATGATACTGAATATCCTCGCGCTAATTTTGACGATGCTCTTCTAACGGCAATAGGTGAAAGTCGTCTGGACCAACTAAAAATTGTAGATCACTGGGCTAGACTGCGTGATTCGTTCAATGGAATTACAAAATCCGGACAGTATAATCCGAGCCCACATTGCGAGAGAGATGTCGTGATTTTACGCAGATATACATAGGTATAGTAGAAAAACACATTGTATAATCCTACTGATTACATGGGCTCTTATCGTCGCGTTGCGTGATAATGAGTTTTCTGGCATAAAGTAAATGCTGTCTTCAGTCGTATATATCACAGTGGCTTGTGCGTTACAGTTTTATTGACTGCAGGGTGTTCGTAATGTATGCGATGGCGTCAATAGGATTACCATAAATTGATAAATTTACGCAAAGATCTTTTTTTATACTCGTAACCAATGTACGAGAAAAACAAAGTTTCATCTTAGTACTCGTAATTATTTTTTTTAGTATAGTTATAAATGGTGCGGTTAAAATACTGATTTTCAAAATACGAGTTTGAGTAATGCATATAGATTTATAGCAAGAATTTTATTTACAACTTTCATATACACAGATTACTTCGTTACTTTCACTGTGAGAGCAAAAAATACGGTTGAATTCAACATATGGGCATTCCATGCCACTTTAGCTACTCAAGAAATGAATGTATCCCAAAAGTCAAGACTTTTGGGCATCTTTTCTTCAGTTATACAACAATTCTGCCAAATTACAGATCAATCCTCTCATAAGTAACGGAGTAATCGTATTTTTTATTTTTTATTTTTGAAATTAGAAGCAGTTCCATTGATATTCTTTTTTTTTCATATTTGACAAGTAAATAGTATCTTATGTCATGAGGCGGAAATCCTAGGTTTTTTCAGACTGTGCTTAATTAGGTCGTAGCACGAGATATGGTGAGAGGACGAGCCTTGTCCTTCCACCATACCTAGTGCTACAACCTAAACACAGTCTTAAAAATCCGAGGATTTCAGCCGAATGACATATACTATTTTTTCTCACGAATGCCCATTTCTCAAAACAAAACAAACAGAAGTATACAGGGCTCATTTCACGTTGCGTTTATCAGTTTGGAAAAAGGACCCACTTCGGACTAACAATAAGCAATCTTTTAACAGCCTGCGGACTCCCGGTCGGTGTCACGCGGGAAAAGCGCCATCTTACGGTCTAAAAATAGGCTGGAAAAGGCCTCGAAATGGGCATGAGTGAGGAAAAAGAAAATTCTATGCTAAGTTTCATCGTCAAATTCCTAATCGTTCGAAAGATGCAATGTTTTTATAAATGACAAAATCCGAAAATCGCTATATGGGTTTCCATTTTGGCAAAAAAAAACACTATTTTTGAGAGAAAACGAATAAAAGTTTGGTTTACCAATTAAAAACAAACATTTACAGAAGACAGTTCATTTTTGTTATTATTTTTTATTTTACTTAGCTTTTCTTTAAATTTAGCAGCAGGGGAATCATTCAAAAAGTTAATGGACTTAACCAAATTCGGTATAGGGGTTTTTTTGGATCGCTGATCACGAATCTGAAGTCGGATTTCAAAAATTCAAGATGGCGGATCCAATATGGCGGACGAGATTTTCGAAAATCGACGGATTTATGCCAAATTTGGTATAGAGGGGTTTTTTGGATCGCTGATCACGAATATGAAGTTATATTTGCAAAAATTCAAAATTTTCGAAAATCTCGTCCGCCATGTTTTATCCGTCATGTTTGATCCGCCATTTTGAATTTCTGAAATCTGACTTCAGATTCGTGATCAGCAACCCAAATAACCCCCTATATACCAAATTTGGCACAAATCGGTCGATTTTCGAAAATCTCGTCCGCAATATTGGATCCATCTTGAATTTTTGAAATCCGACTTCAAGTTCGTGATGAGTGACCCAAAAAAAAACCTATACCGAATTTGGTTTAAGTTCATTAACTTTTTGAAAATCATTATCTCTGGCTGGTTTTTTGAAATTAAAACAAAAATGTGATGTGATGGCCAAATTCTGACACCGGGTTCGTGATTAGGAGGCAAAATTACTATGGATAACATATATCGCACATCAAAAGTATACCCTCTCTACTTACGAGCTTACCTTTCATAATGTTCATTTCTCTGTAGAAACATCCATTCCCCTGGAACCGTTTTTCCAGGGGAATGACACCAGGGGAATGACAAAATATGAGGTTATTTTCAATTAAATTTGAACGGGCTGAGCGTCATTATAAGGTTTACACCCACATATATTAATATTAACCTTAGTTATTTACTTCTAGTTCACACCATAATTTCAATATTCACTACAACTATTACTTACCAGTGGAATGACAGTTTCAATGTGACTACAGAAAACAATTATGTAACTTATAGATTAACTTGAGAATAAATGCACGTCAACCAATCAGTTTTTGGAAACCCAGTGAGCTTCACTTGCTACTTACTCTCACCTCGTAAAACAAACCTCTGGCTCCATTTCCCAGGCATTAATGGAATTTTAACATGTGCAGGGGAATGACATGCATATTGTGGACACGCAAGTATGACATTTTTTTCAGACTTATTAGAGTAACTTTTTTATTTATTTATCTACTACGACTTTTAAACAGAGTTTTTTGTAGGTAGATCTTAATTTATAGCTGCTTAAGCATACCAAATACTCTTTCACTTTATGTCTAATGGCTGTAAAGCGAAGGAGATACAAGCCAGGCGAATGACAATTTACACCTAAAATATTAAATAAAAACAGAATTTTATAAAACTATAAAAAATATAATCAACAACCCAATAAATCAAAGGTAAGGAGTCCTTAAAACAGATACCTAACACATTAGAGTTTGAACCCAAGAACAGTGCACCACTGATATTGCATATTATGTACTTTACATGCAACCACCCATATCTCTCAAACGATTAAAGGCCGAGACAGATATGGCCGCACCGCGCCCGCAGCGACTGTTGGCCGTGTGTCGGTCAACTATCGGTGACGGTGGCGCGAAAAGCCGGTGCCCACATAACCGCGCCGCGCCCGCACCGTGTTTTTGGCCGTATATTGGAGGTGCGTCGTACGTACACAACGAAATAGAACCGACTAGTCCCTACCTAATCGCGCCGACAGCACCGCACCGAGGTCGCACCGTGCCTGACTAGTTTCGTTTACTTTTTGACGGGCGCGGTGCGGTCTCGAGAGTTAACTTTCGAGTGCAAAGGGTTAATAAAATAATTAAATCTATATTTTTATTTTTATAAATGAAATAATCAATTAATTACACTTTTTACATATGACTGGTTTCTCTTTCATGCATTTTCCGCAGACAAATGTTTTACAAACTATGCAAATTTGAGTGGTTTTATTATCCGTGTACCTACAATCTTATTTGGCATTTCCTTCGTTATTGGGAATTATTGCTTGGGCTGCTTGATGTTCCTTCTTGTAGGTTTTCCTTTTCTTCTTCAAGGAATTCGTAATACTCTGTGACGAGTTCATCTGCAATTATCTGCACTTCAATTATTAAAATATTTACACAGTTTTCTAAATGTATTGCTGGAGTTTTTTAATTCAAGTTAACTTTAAAGCCAATTATTTCAAACTTACCAAAAATTCACTTAAACCCTTTTACTTCCAGGCCCCTCAATTGTAACGGGAAACACTGTCTTGGTATCTTTATTCCAGTTGTTGTCTGATAGAGTATCCATGCATTGATTTCAGCGAAATCCAGGATATTGAAAAATACGTATACAGGCCATCTCTATTGCATTTTGATTTCACGCTATATTTTCGCGCCATTTGGTGAACCATATCGACGCGAAATTTGATCTTATTATAATAACTAATTGTTTCGGGTATTAGCTTTCTATTATTTTTGGTTTTTATGCATTTATGTTTTTAACTCAGTATCGTAACTTTTTTTGTTGGTTACCAGACATAATAATCCAGGCAACGAAGACCGGAAAAAAGGCCAAATAGCGGAAAAAAATCCTACAAACGGTAGTCGGAATTTTTAATATTAATTCATACCGCTTAGTATCACGATCGCACACTAGGATTAATCTTTCGATCGGTAAAGCGGGTTTATTTCGGCGAACATAGGTCGTTAATACCTCGGTCCCGCGCCTTTCTCAGAACGTGATTACCGGACGACCCCCCGGAAGGTTATTAGAGGATTATCATTTACGATTACTTTTGAAGAAATGTCACATAAATCAAAGAGAGTTATTCCTAGTTAAGAACTGCCAAGCGGCATATAGCAGGTGCTCCACATAGCAGGCTAGTTACCTGACTAGACCCATAGATTACAACGTTGAAGTTAGGAACGCACGGAGAGCTATACCTAATAGGCCTGATAGTTAGAGTTGGCCTATCAGGACTAGAGCACCGACCCAACCACTACCGAAGTCAAATGTCAGGGAAATTCAAAAGTTGGAGTTTACCATCGGACATACGGTATCTTATAGCTTCCTGGTGAAATATCGCTCAAGCCAGCATTATAGGGCATGTAAAAATATATCGCTAGATATTATAGTTCAGTACATTTTTTTTCTCATTCATTATAATGTCGAGCGATATTTTTGTAATAATATATATTATAGTATAGCTCTCCGTACGTTCCTAGCTTGATGAGTCATTTTACACAGCTGGTGGATCCTTATACCTGGTTCTCTGTAAGCATATCATTTACTACAGCTACAATTGCGATTGGTTCGCATGTACTACATTTTTTCATATTAAAACTTCTAAAGCTAATTATTTCTCGCATCGATTTTATAGAGAATGTCACGCTCTACAAGAATGTAATTTTTTAAATTTCTTGAAGGGTATACATTTACGATTATAAATATCACGATTATAAATACCAAGCTAATCTAGGGTTTAATCTCGCCATCAGGTGAGCGGTATATTTCAACAGACACACATAAGCTGCGAATGCAGTCTCGCACCTTTCTAGGAAAGGTTAATTACCGAACGGATCGGAAATAAGCCGTCTCCCGCAGTACCTACTGTAACCGATACCGCTATACGTCGATTACTAAATCGGCTTATAAAGAGGAGAATGACGAATTCAATAGATGACGAATCGGGAAGACCTAATACTTAACTCATCGGAAAATACCCAGCGTCATCTTTTGTTCCTTTTATACCGCCAACCTTCTTCAGCCAATCAAGGTGCATAGCGTTGCCCACGATATCCCCTCCGTCGATCAAATGCCGCTTCGTTCCAAACTATATAAGACGAAGCTAAACGCGTGCATCTAACTCATGGTAAATCACTGTGAACCATCAAACCTTCTCTTCAATCGAATATATTGTGAAATTAATATACTGAGTACATTCGGTTAATATCACACCACCGTATCACGCATAATACTAAATTTCGTTAATATTACAATGGACGTAGACAAATTTATCGAAGAGATAAGAAAGTATCCAGTGCTATATGACCAGTCCAACGAAAAGTATAGGAATGCTGACTATAAAGAACGAGTGTGGAAAATACTTGCAACCACCTTGGAGGTTAAAGGTAAGTTCACAATTTTAACGTTTTGTCTTAAAATGGAGATAAAATGGGGCTTTACTAATTAAGTAAATGCCGGTACATCTGACAACACTAAGTTCGAGCCGCCAAATTCAAAGATATGTAGAAAATCCTTGCGGCACATTCTCACCAGAGGCGGCACAATTTCACCTCATTTTTTGGTAATAATTTTATTTCTACTAATTTACTTAATTAGTAAATGCCGATACATCTGACAATACCAAGTTCGAGCCACTAAATTCAAAGATACGTAGAAAATCCTAGCGGAATATTCTCACTACAGGCGGCACAATTTCACCTTATTTTACGGTGACTATGTACAAAAATTTACAATTTGTAAATCAAAGCATGAGGGCCACACGTTCTTGCCACTCCACACTACCTTCTGGTGAATTGAAAAAATCTTTGAATTGCTCTCGCACAGCAAATGCTTCTTGTGTACCTCTACCGCGACGGCGCGGGGTAATATCTCAAAATTAGGCGACCTCCCGAGTCGAAATTTTGGTGCTCCCTTGGTTCTCTCTTGGAGAAGGACGAGCACTACCTGAGAACCTTTTGGGCCCATTACAATCCAGGTAGTTTTGGTGCTCCAATGCTGCTCTGTACGTCCAGTTATTTCCCGACTTGCACGTTGGGAGCATCAGAGGAGTAGCAAAACCAAATTCTCTTAGGTACTCCCGTAGTCCTCCGTTGGAGAACTAAATTTTCTAAGGTACTCCCGTACCCCAGTCGAAATCCGAGAACTGAAAGACCACCGAACCTTCCTTTTCCGCCATAGGTCTAAAGCTTACCTACCTTACCGACTCTGCCCTTTCCACGCTCTTTCTCTCTTGCTTATCTTCCTCCTCACCGCTTCACTTAACCTCACTTTTGACTTTTCCTAATTTCCTATCGTTACCCTCCCTTTCCCAACAAACCCTTATAATCTATCCTTTAACTCTTTCTCTCAGCTTTCTATCTATACCCTATACTACTCTTGCACTCTCTGTTGATCGCACTTATTACAATTTTTCGTCTCACAACTTCCAACACACGTTCTCACCATTCAACCTCCTGCAACCAAGTCCTGATTTACTATAATAATCTGTGCTTTTTAATAAACAGTATAGTTTATAACTTGCTCAACATACTCTGGAAACTCGAAATCAAATAATTTATTGATTTAATAATAATTGAACAAATTACAATTCTTGCCCATTTATTCACAAATAAATGTTCAAGTCTACCTATACCTATGCAGGAGACCGAAATTTTTCTAAGTCCCTAAATGTATTCCGTTGCTGCTTACAGAGCTCTTTCACAAGTAAGTAGGTACCGCAAAATCTAATACAAGCTCCATGTTTTCATATTACGATCAATTGCCAGTCATATGTATCAATGCCAACTAATGAGAAAGAATTAGAATAAATTGTAATTCATTGTAATTTTTTTTCATTAAAAATATGAAATTTTAGTTCATGTATATCTGTGGCTGTTTATTTTATATTACTGTCTACCACAAATATATAGGTAATTAATGTACCTATAGCTAATGAGCGTGCCAGTCGAAAATTTTCTAAGTCCATCGGGCGCGACAGTCGAAAATTTTCTAAGTCCATCGGACGCGACAGTCGAAAATTTTCTAAGTCGGATTTCGACTCGGGTAGAGAAGCAAAAGAGTCGTTATAGAGTATTAAGGAGAAGTGTACTGGTATTACCGACTGGAGAATTACGGAGCACCAACGGAGAACCAATGTTTCAAGTGGAAAATTACGGAGCACCAAGGGAGAACCAATACTACCGACTGGAGAAGGACGGAGCACCAAGGGAGAACCAATATTTCGAGTGGAGAAGGACGGAGCACCAAGGGAGAACCAAAATTTCGACTCGGGACTTTTGTGTCGAAGCAGTTGCTTTACTTTTTTCGGGCAAAGTGTAGCCTTCGTGCTGTCGAATAAAATTGTACAAGGTACATGCCGCGAGTACAATTTGTGTAATATTATTCGGCGATCCCTGAATTGGTCTCATAAAAACTCTAAACTTTTGAGTTAAAATGCCAAATGCATTTTCGGACAATCTCCTCGCCCTACTTAATCGGTAATTGAAAATACTCTTATCATTACTAAGATTTCTCCCCGGAAATGGCCTCATGATGTTCGTTGTGAGGGGGAAAGCTTCATCGCCTACTATGACAAGAGGAAGTTCAGTATCTGTGTTCCGGGTAGGATTTTTTTCCCCGAGATAGAAAGTTTGTTGTTCCGTAGTGCTTTCCCAAAATTTGAATTAGATAAAACACCACCATCTGAATTTCTTCCATAGGCTCCTACGTCTACTACAGTAAAATTGTAAGACGGATCAACTAGAGCCAGAAGCACAATAGAGAAACTTTTCTTATAGTTTCAGTAGAGACTTCCCGACAATTTTGGAGCTTCTATCGTTACATGCTTGCCATCCAAAGCCCTGATACAGTTAGGGAACTGCCACTTCTCCCAATATTCGTCGGCTATGGCGTTCCACCTATCTTCATTTGGCACTGGCATCATTTCATTTAGAAGTTCATCCACTATTATCCTGCATGTGTCGTGGACTATAGACGGAACCGTTGATTTGCCTAACCTGTAGCTGAACGATATCGTCTTGAAGGTATCTCCGGTAGCAAGATACCTGAAACAAAACATTTATTTCATGTTACATTTCGTTCGTTAAAGGTGGAGTGGATGAATGCAAGGAGAATGGGTCTCCATTCGAGACCAGCTTCGTAGGACGCTTCAAAAAAGAAGAACAAAATCTGGACAGGCTGCTGCGAAAATGACGAAGTATAAGTATGAAGACATTCTAACATTTTTATTGCCTCATCTCGGTGAAAGGGACGGCTTTAGTAACGTGTCGGTTAACAGAATCATTAAACGAATCAATTAAAGAAGTACCAGGTACAAATGAATTGTCTATACGAAACAAAAAGGTTTCCATATCTTCAACAACCAAAAGAAAGATTTCTGGTCGTGAAGTGGAACCAGAAGTATCGCCAGCCAGCCAGCTAATGGCCTACATAGTAGCGGAGAAAGAAGCCGACAAACAAAAAGCGCCAGTTCACTAGCATGCCAACAAGATCTAGTTGATGCTTTTTTGTGTGTAATCGCATGTACTCTCAAATCACTCGACGCTCTTCTTCTACATGAAGCAAAAGGTAAGATTTTTGGAATAGTACAAGAGTTAGAATTGCGACAGTTACAATTAAATGCGGGTAGCCAAACAAGATATTTTGCGCAAAATTGCTCAACGTCGCCTTCACCATCATCAGCACAGTCGTTGCCATCCTCAAAACCCTTCACACCTTCTCATCTTACAACAGCAGATCAAATCAGAAATGATAATGGACATTAATGTAGTACCAGTAATTCATTGATTCATATGAAATGAACAGCGACATGAAGTAATTTATATGTATTGACATAAATGAGATTTTTCGGATTACAAAAATTAAATCAATTGTACTTAAAAATGAATTAATAACAATAATAAAATCAATAATGTCCGTTATCATTTGCGATAATATTTTGCTTGGCTACCCGCATTGACTTGTAACTGTCCCAATTCTAATTCTTCCACTGTACCAAAAATGTTTCCTTTTCCTTCATTCAGAAGAATAGCGTCGGGTGATTTGAGAGTACGTGCGATAGACAAGCATGAACTGAATCTTGAAACGTTTCACTGCACGACCAGAAATCATCCTTCTTTTTGCTGAAGGTGTGGCCCAAGTGTGTTGTTTTATATGTTTAGTATTAGAGAATTTTTTTTTATTTCTAATTTTAAGATTATTCATATTTATATCTCTTTTAATTATATAAATATAAATATACATTAATATTTCAGAATTATTTTTTTTGTTTCGTCCCTTTGTGAACGATGTCTTGGTTTATCTTTAATAATTCCTTTTTTTCGTTGTTATGGTAATGATGAAATGTGCAATCATTAATTACTTCAACATGTTAATATTAGTTTCTATATGAATTTGTATGTAACCATTCATATTTGTATTGTAAACATTTATTGATAACATTAACCACTTTAGAGTGTATAATTTTAAGATTATTCATATTCATAGTTTTTAATTTCATTACTTCTAATATAAATGTATATTTCAGAATATTATTTGTATACTTCTTTCCGTTTGTGAAGGACGTTTAGGTTTATCTTCAATACTTATTCAATTCGTGTTCATGGTAATGATTATATTTAATCATTAATTATTTTAAAATAATATTGGTTTCATAATAACTTATACTGTTTAATTACCGTTTCAAGTGAAATAAAATTACTTTTTGTAATTCATACTTTTTTTCTTCTTTTATTTGTCTTACATTTATTACATGTAGGAATATATATCTTTTTAATGGGTTATTTAGGATTAGATATTTATTCTTTATGATTACTTTCTCCATCTTTTTGAATATTTGGTTTAATAATTGTAGTTACGAATATAATTATTTTAAACGATAACTATTTTGTTAAATATTTATTATGATTATGAATAATTATATCATTGATATTATTACTCTTAACGTTTTCAATATTAAATTTAACACTAGAACTACCGAATAGTCGCGGTTTATAAGATGGTCGTTTTGGCGGGTGATTATCTCGTTATCTGTGGATTTCTCGTCCACACTGCTATAAAACTTTTTATACACCGAAATGTGCTCTACAAAAAAGTATTCCACCAATTTTGACAATGACCAATGACCAATTTTGACCTCACGGGTTACGACATAATGAAGGTTGAATGGAACTCTGAATAAGACACTAGTCAAATTGACTGCCTGCGGTAGTTCTAGTGTTAAGGTAAAGATGGTAAATGCCATCATCGTGTAAGTGCAATGGGCATGTTCACAACTTTTTTTACAACTGTTTAAAGTGCATGAATCGGAAGATTAGGGTATTAAAGTAATGTAGGTAAAAAATGGGTCATTAAAAAAATGTTTTTCCATTATTTTTGAAATGTTAAAAAAGGCATTCGTTTTAAAGCGTCGCACTTTCACCGCCATTTTAACTGACCAATCAGAGTCTAGCAACAGATTCTCCACCATTCACAAACCCGGGTTTGGGCCCTTGCCAATGGCTTTAGTGACGTCACTAAGGATTTCGTTTGAATCGAAGTCAAACTTTGAACATTAAAAAAAAGGAAATTAGTGCTCAGAAAAAAAACCAAACACATCTTATTAATAAGCACAAAAAGTATTAACGAATGAGGAAAAAAATCGTGAACATGCCCATTGAACGTTTTTAAGCTAGAATATATTTAATTCACTTGTACTACGTTTCATTTTTCGAATGTTCACTTACCTCAAACATACCGCCAAACGTTCTCTCGGTGTTTATTGCTAGTCTCCAAAATGTATCTCGTTTCTTCAGTTTCTCTTGGAGTTTCAGTTCAAGTTGATTGAATGTGGACATCGACATACGAAAATATTCGTACAATTTCGTCTCATTGCTAAGTAGATGAGGTAGCAGCGAGCAGAACTCCCCTTCAACACTTTTATTCTTCCATGCCTTATCAACCCACATTCTTCTCCGATTTCTGCGACGATTTCTTTTCCAATTAGCATCTTCTTCTTCTAAAGCAAGTGCTACCATCGCTAATCACAATTTGTGAACCCTTTCAACATTTTGTCTCCACGAAACAGCTCCGCAAGCTTCTAAAAGAATACTGAACTGTAATCGCGAAAGAGACCGTATCCACTATATTAGTTAACAAAATATTCAGGTTTGATGGTTCACAGTGATTTACCACGAGTTAGATGCACTGCGAGATTAGTTTAGCGATGGGAAAGGATCGATTAATTGTAAGTTATAGCGCTTACCTGCTGAATTCGCTATATGCGTTCCGTAAAACCTTACATGGACTTGGTGTAGGACTTGGAGTGCCTTGATAACTGCGAGTGAAATTGAGGTGTAGAATAGGGATATGTGCGATTATTCATCGATTACTAAAAATCGATGTTTTTTACGAGATAATCAATTATTTTAAACGATATTTGCAAGTTCGAAACAATCGATATGAAATCGATGTCTTTAGCAGAATCTCAAAAAAAACATCGACTTTTTCAATTTCTGTAGGTAATTCTATTTTATTTTATGGCACTATATTATACATACGTTACATTCTACATACTTACTTTTTAAGCTTATCTGATTTCAGTAGTAGAAACGTATTAGAGTGATGCGTGGGAATTGCGTCGTTTCACTCTGAGAATCTTCCCGTGACTAACTGGAAAACTTAAGCACAAGAGCGAGTTTTTTTCCGTTTTTTCCGGGTTTGACTGTGGTACACTGTACATGTGTAACACACTCAGGTTTGCCTGTGTAAGCGCAAGTCGGAAGGCCTGCCTTCCGGCAAACCATATCGTGTATGGGGACCTTTTCATGATGAGAGAAGAAAATTCGAAGGAAGTGTGAAAGTAAGGCCTTCCGCCCACGAGGCTACTGAGAAGCGACGCGATTGGAACCCAAATCGCCAACGAGTCGCGTGCAAGTTACCGTCAATGCATTTAGGTAGAAGTCCGCTCACGACGCTACTACAAAGTGATTAGTTTATGATGCGTTGACAATTGGTTTCTAGCAACTCGGCCTGTTGGTCGCCAAGTGATTACAGTTGCCGAGTTGCCGACGTTGTGCGTGGACGTGCAAGCCATGAATGAACAAACCTTAAATTTGAAATTCGTAGGGGAAGCAGAAAAATATCCTCTATTGTACAATTATGAGTTGCCCGAGTATTCCAGAAAAGACTTGTTAGAGAAAACGTGGAATGCAGTGGGTAAAGAAGTAAATTTAACAGGTAAGTATTTAGTTCAGATTTATTATGAATATAGTATTAATTTATACAGTATAGTATTAATTTATACAGTATAATTCACGTTTATCTCAATATCTCTCTTTTTGTTCCAGTAAGCGAATGTAAAGAAAAATGGAAGAACCTACGTACAGTATTTGTCCGTCATATGAAACCTGCCCCAAGCGGATCGGGGTCGAAGAAAAAAAACCGTATTATCTGACTCAAGCAATGCAATTCACACTACCTTTAATAAAAGCAGTAACAGCTACATCGCATGGAAATCTTCCGTGCGTTGACACAAAGCCTAATGACATTCTAGAAAATGAGGAGGATGCACAATCAGAATCTCAGTATCAATCCCAGAAGCAGTCCCATTATGACCAGTCATCCCAGAATGAAGGCCCGTCACAGCTTGAACAATTGGTACAGCTCGAACATCGAATTCAACCTAAGCAATCTCCACCAAATGCACATGATAGTCGTCTACAAAGCCGCTCTACTCGCAAACAAAAACGTTCTATCAGTGAGGTCGACAACACATTTATAGACTACTTTAAAACGAAAAAAAGCTGCTATTACTTCCATGTCAAGCGGGCGTTCAGACGCCAAAAAATGTTTCTCCTTAGCTTCTTACCTGAGCTGGATGAAATGAATAACCAGCAAATGAAGATGTTTAAACGGAAGGTTTTGCAAGTAATTGATGACATATTAAGTACAAACCCCCCAACCCCTACATCCTCACAATCTGGCGTTTCCACTCCTCTTCCATCTCCTGCGTCACAAACATCAGATGAAAGTGCAACTGCCTATTACGAAAGAGCTCATCAAGAATTCGTAGGCGATCCAATACTCCGGTATCAGATCTCCAGTACTGATCAAAACTTGCCACAAATCACAGAAGATCGACTACTCCAGCATACTCTCGACAATAATATTCAAGAAATTCAACAAGACACACAACAAGTATACCCCCAATATCCTTCACATCCTACGCATATTAAACAGTTATAATATGTTGTAAATCTATAGGCTTAAATAAGAAATTCAACAAGGCACACAACAAGTATAACCTCAAAATCCTTTTACACATATTACACAGTTTTATGTTATAAATCTATAGGCATAAATAAGAAATTCAACAAGGCACACAACACGTATACCCCCAATATCCTTCTATGTATATTACACAGTTATAATATGTTGTAAATCTATAAGCATAAATATATTAGTCTACTGTACCTTAATGTTATTAGTATCCTTTCCTCAGGACTGATACATTCTGTCATATTAGAATTTCTCTGATGAATACCGAGACTAACTATACGTACAAGTTCCAAATAACTTTCTTTTGACATTCTGTATAATGCTTGAAATTTTCTATCGCTGTACTGCAGTTCTTTTACGGCGACAAATAGCCGACAGTTTATATTGTTTTCAATATAGGGATGAATCCAAAACCTTCTTTGATGTCGCCTTCGTCTATAATAATGATAAAGAACAACATCCTCATCACTGTCATCTGATATTATTTGCTTCTAGTGGCTAGTGGTAGATTCAGTAAGCTCGCGGATACGAAACGAAACTGCAGACATTGGTCACTGCGTACCGACCGGTAGAAATCACGTCACTTTCGCGTTGCTTCGTGTGCGAAACCAAGGCGACTAGTTGCTAGTGATTTCAGTTGCTTACCAGTTCCAGTTTCTTTTGAGTAGCCTCTTGGGCGGAGGGCCTAAAAAGCGTGCGAAAGACTCCGGGAAGACACGCAGTGCGCCGACGTCCCGCGGTGCGCCTAGTCCAGGGACAGGCGTAAGTGCGTCTCGATGGCTTAATTTATGATATGTCGACCCTGAACAGTAACAGCACAGCTTGTAAGCTGTGGTAACAGTGGGTAAAGGGTGCCCTAGCTCATGTCCTCCCGTGAGTCTAGTGAAAGTGAGAAAAGGGTCGAGGAGCCATTGCGTTTGCCTAAACATACCGCCCGCCTTGCCATCGCGACCAATGGCGAAATTAAGAGAGGAATTAACTAGATATGCTTTAAAATAGACAAGTCGATTAATACTAGATGGTACCTTCATCACAATTGAACAGTAAATAAAATGAGATCATTTATTTTATGGCATTATATTATACATACGTTAAATTGTACATACTTACTTAGATCCGGGAAAGTTCCTCATTGTCACGGGGTCGAAGAGCGACCAGTACGTTCGAAAACCTCCGAGCGACCGGAACAGCTCGCAAATAAAGTTAATGCATTTTGCTTGTCTTCCCTTACAAATTGGTGAAATTTTATTCATTCTAAACCCACCACACAAGATTAATTTGGCGCGTAGTCCGTCGCGCAAAGACGGAACATTGTTTATTAGAATAGGTATTGCGGGAAACGGCTTATTTCGATCCGTCCGTTAATTAATTATTTCCGGAAAAGGGGTACGACGGAACACAGACTCTTGTCTTTATGACCGTCCCGTCGTTTGACAGAAAGGATCGGAAGCGCTGAACACCGTCCGCGACGGCCCCTGCCACATATGGTCCCTGCCGGGCCGTATCTTGCCGGGTGGTAGTACAGTTGTTTGTACCCAGGTAGCACATCAACGTCGAAATGACGTTTTTTGAAGGTCAGTTCTGACGTCAGATGACGAAAAATATGACGTCATTTTAACGTCGCAAAGACGGCTTAATTGCACATCCACACGACGTCAGAAAAATCACGTCATAATGACGTTCTACCGGACGTTGTGATGACGTACAAAATAACGGTTCTAAAAGGCTAGAGATCTGACGTATATCTTTTCATCGTGAGCGGTCACCCATCCAACTAGAGTGTCCGCACTTTTCGCTGCTTAACTTCGTTGATCGGTCAGTGTCCTCGAGTCCTCATCTGCTGCACGCTCTTGTGGTTAAGAATATTATTACTATTGGTGTTCATATGAAGTTTGATGAATGAATGTATATTGATTTTCTGTCAATAAGAAAGAGCTTGAATAAATAAGATTTTATAATTGTATTATTCTTTTCTCAACATTTTTCTAAATTTATGATTGTATCTTTTGATAAATATTCTTGCATAGACGCAAATTGATATTAATATCAATTTGCGTTTATGCAAGATATAAATAATAAATAAATATAAATAAATAAATAAATAAATAATTATATGAATATTTATTCTGCTACATTAATTGATTGTCTTTCATTTACTTTAATAATCTGTGCTTTTTAATAAACAGTATAGTTTATAACTTGCTCAACATACTCTGGAGACTCGAAATGAAATAATTTATTGATTTAATAATTGAACAAATTACAATTTTTGTCCATTTATTCACAAATAAATTTTCAAGTCCCTATACCTATATGCAGGAGATCGAAATTTTTCTAAGTCTCGTTCGTCATTAAAAATGACAGAAAAGTTCCGTCAAAAAGACGTTGAATTTTGACGTCCAAGGTACGTCGTAAATATGACGTCTCTGTGACGTTAATATTACGACAATTGACGTCTGAAACCCTATACTGACCAAAAAATGACGTCTGAGACGTTATTCTAACGTCAGTGTGCTACCTGGGTATGTACTAGCTATGCTCCCCAAACCCCGGGGGGTAAGTACCTGGCTCCGCGCATCGGGTCCCAAGATCGCCGGGGGTTTTGGCGACACGGTTTTGTCCACGCATTTATGAAAACATTATTTTATATAATATAATATAATATATAGTAATAAAAAGGAGAAGGAAAGGATTTGATCCAGTCAGTATTTTGACGGGCCGAGCTAACACCCGAAACAATTAGTTATTATAATAAGACTAAATTTGGCGTCGATATGGTTCACCAAATGGCGTGAAAATATAGCGTGAAATCAAAATGCAATAGATGGCCTGTACACGTATTTTTCAATATCCTGGATTTCGCTGAAATCAATGCATGGATACTCCGTCAGGCAACAACTGGAATAAAGATACCAAGGAATCGTTTCCTGTTACAATTGAGGGGCCTGAAAGTAAAAGGGTTTAAGTGCATTTTTGGTCGGTCTGAAATAATTGACTTTAAAGTTAACTTGAATTAAAAATTCCAGCAATATAAGTTTAGAAAATTGTGTAAATATTTTAATAATTGAAGTGTAGATAATTGCAGATGGACTCGTCACAGAGTATTACGAATTCCTTGAAGAAGAAAAAGAAAACCTTCAAGAAGGAACATCAAGCATCCCAAGCAATAATTCCCAATCACGAAGAAAATGCTAAAAATAAGATTGTAGATATACGGATAATAAAACCACTAAAACTTGCATAATTTGTAAAAAATTTGTCTGCGAAAAATGCATGAAAGAGAAACCAGTCATAATATGTAAAAATTGTAATTAATTGATTATTTAATTTAGAAACATAAAAATATGTTTGATTATTTTATTAGAAATAAGAAATTATATTGAGAATTATTTCCTTTAATGAATTAAGAATTTTTTTTCTAAAAATCAACATTTATTTCATAAGAATATGTATGGAAGCTCTTATAGGAAGAACAGATTGAAACTTCGTAGATCCGACCGTGCCCGTCAAAAAGTAAAACGGCGCGGTGCGGGCTCGGTGCGGTGGTGTCGGCGCGGTGTCGTTGCGGTTAAGTGGGGACTAGGCGGTTCTATTCCGTTCTGTAACTTTCTCACCGTGTGATGGCCAACACTCGGTGCGGGCGCGGCGTGGGCGCGGTGCGGCTATGTCTGTCTAGGCCTTAAGAGTTCCATGATGTATTGGGTTGGCAAGAATTTAATGAGACACTTTTGACATGTATATGGTTTCTTTTTTTAAACGGCTTCTGGAAGTTTCTATACTAGAATATTATAGAACATTCTAGGAGGTATAACCAGAATAATATATACAGACAAATGAACAGTTGTGAAAATGGACGAAACATGAATTCGAGCGACCGCTTGACCAGTTTAGATGACCATCTTGTACGAGTTTAAAAAGAAAACCAGTGCACGCCAAGTGGCCAAGAACATCAACGATGCGTTTGGTCCAGGTACCATCAGTTATGCAATAGTCAGTCATTGGTACAAGCGCTTTGTTACCGGAGATATGAGTCTAGTCAGTAAGAGCGTTCAGGGCTGACCGTCCGAGCTCGACGACGACGTCCTGCGTAATGAGCTGCAACTGAATCCAAACGCCACCACACGTGAGTTGGCTACGATATTCATGTGCAGTCATACAACAATCGAGAATCATCTGCACTTGCTTGGATACCGGAAAGTTCTCACCCAATGGATACCGTGAGGTATCACGTGTCAATAGAAGCCACCCGAGCAGCGTGTGTCCATCTGTCAATCTTTTCTCCCGGCCCATACCGGAAAGAGTTTTTAAACGATTTGTGGTGACTGAAGGTGAGAGCTGGGTTCTCTACGAGAGTGATACAAAAAAAAGGCACGCCTTTTGGATCTCGCGGGACGGAGAAATACCAGTTCAGCCGAAGCAAAATCCTCACTACCGAAAAGTTCTCCTCTGCTAGTTCTGGGATTCGCGGGGCATGCTCTTTTGGTAGTTACTCGTTAATAGACAGACTGGCACTGCCAACGTCTATGCCAACCAGCTTCGTCAGCTTTCCACTGCTATTGGAAAAAAGCGACCGAGACGTGTCAAGGTCCACTTGCTTCAGGACAATGCACGATCGCATGTGGCTTTGACTTCTGGCCGTCGCGTCAGCTGGACGAGTTCGGTTGGGACACAGTGCCACACCCTGTCTATCTGCCCGACTTGCCCCCTTCCGACTACCACTTATTTCGGGCCCTAAAAAATGTCATACGTGGAAAATCGTTTGCCAAAATTTCTATAGTCTCAAATCTGCACTCCAATCATTCTTCGACTCTCAACTCCCGCAATTTGAGGCCGAAGGGATTCAATCTCTGCCTGAACGATGATTGAAAGTAGTCGAGTCAAATGGAGAGTATATTGTAACGTCCTAACGTAGCCGTTTTCATGGAATAAACGCAGCGGCGAATAAAGCGATAGAATAAGAGGAATCAAATAGCGACGAGCAAGGCCGCTGCGAAGACCGGAACGCCGACTCCGCACCGAGCCAAAACTGCACCGCGAGTAACACGAACCCTCGCGCAAGGTGAAGGCGCGAAAACCTCCACGTGCCACCCGCGTAGCATTACAGGAAATGCACCAGCGAAAAACAAGACGCCAAGTGGCCACCGATCAGCCGCTGACAGGAAGAAACCTCCATGATTCAACGCATTCCTTCTCCTTCCCCTTTTCAACATCAGGAAGGATCCCCACCCGGAACGAAGTCTAACGGCTTATATAAGGAGAATCCTGGACACCGAGAGGGGCTTTTTGTTTTTCCTTTTGAAGATTAACATTCAGTCAAACTTATAGAGAGTTACGCGTGTTCTGTTCAAGATCTAAAGAAAATAAAGAAGTTCTGTTCGAGATCTAAAGAAAATAAAGAAGTTCTGTTCGAGATCTAAAGAAAGTGACTGTGATTTGTTGAAACCTCAACCTCTATCCCTGTCGTGCTACCTTCTCAAGAAAGTGAGTGACCAAGGAGAGACCGCACCCCACTCGATCCACCCCTCGAAGAAAGGATCGTACGGCCGACAGAAGGAGGAAGAGAGAGAGAGAGAGAGAGAGAGCGAGAGATCAAGGTTGGAGCTCCAGGCAAAGGTAAGTGGCAACAGATTGTTCTCTTAAGATATAGAAACTTGCGTGTGTATCCCAACTCCCCATTCCAGTCCTGAGTTAATAGTTAGTGGTTTAGCGAGTTGTCCATGACGTGACAATATTGTTGATTAAACATTAAATAAATATAAATAATTGACTAAATGTTAAAATACTTTAAAGTGTCTCATTAAATTCTTGCAAAACTAATAGTTTTGCACATATTTTTGAAGTGAAACTTCTTACAGCGCGGTAGGCAGTAAAATGAAACTGGCGTGAAACGAAGTACTTATTCATAGAGAATGAAGGGTAAGCGCTCATGGTGGGGGACGCTGTCGGTGGGATGATCAATGGTAGGGAGGGTGGGGGAAGAGAGTGGGTGGGGGGTTAGCGCTCGTGGCTTGGCCCTAGCGGTCGAGAGGGGAGGTGAGAGAAAATAAAATGCGTAATGCTGGCAGTACACGCTCGCCGAGGAGACCTGAGCGCGAGGCATGCCGAGGCGAGGACCACCTGAGACGCGAGACCGTGAGCACTGTGTATACTCCCCACTTACGCTCTCGCTTCCTTTGACTCGTGTTGGAGACCGCTTCTAGACCGAGCGCTCCGAGGGCGAGGCGAGAGGCCCTTGGACGAGGCGAGAACACCAGGTACATACACGCTCGCTCTCGCCTGATCTCGGGTCCCCTCGGCGAGCGTGTACTGTCGGAATAAGTCATGGCGGTTTTCGTTCAGCTCGGCGAATTCTCATGAGGATTTACGTGTGAATTAATTATGTTGTCACAAAGAACATTAGTTCTGTATATAAGATAATAATGTAAAAAAACTCATTTGTTCTTACCCGATTTACATTTTTGAAACACTAAATAGAAATTATTAATTACGCTGTAACTTGAAAACAAATGAAAATCGGATAAGAACATATGAGTTTTTTTACATTATTATCTTGTGTATGATACGCTCTTGGAGTTTAGTCCGATCCTCCCGACTCACCCTGTATATACAAACTTTACACGACGGTGCATTTGATTTCGGCACTATTCTCCCTCGAGAATAACCTCCACACTACGCAGAAATATTTCTGACTACTTTCTAACCTCAATATATACAAATTACACTATATAAACTCGGCGGCTCACCGCTGATGCTCGACTGATACTACGTGCTAGAGAATATATATATATATACAGAACTAATGTTCTTTGTGACAACATAATTAATTCACACGTAAATTCTCATGAGAATTCCTCCTCTGTATATTGGAGTGTGAAATAATCTAGCACGTAATAATCAGTTGTGCATACTTAGTGAGCGCCGAGGTTATATTGTGTATATACTGTACATTGAGGTTATAAAGGAGTGAGCAATATTTTAAGATAGTGTAGAGAATATTTTGAAGTGAGAATTATGCCTAAATAAAATGCACAGTCGTGTAAAGAATACTATTATCGACAGCGTCCTAGAAATGCACATAACAAAGTTTAAAAAAAAGCAAAAACTAGTACTGAACGTGTCAGGGAATACAGGGCAAGGAAAAAGCTGCCTTCGGAGTTACAGAATAATCCGAATAGAATTTCTCATGATATGAACATTCCACGTGTTGATAGAAACCTACCAGGACCATCAACAAGGGAGGATGTCTCGAGGAACAGTGCAGTGAATCCTAATTCACCTTTCAAAGACTTTTATCGATACAAGAGTATTTATAAAGAATTCGATAAAAAATTCAAGAACAATTCTTTCGATTTTCCTTGCTCAATTTGCGACAGATTACGGTTTCGAAAAAATTTAAAAATCCCAGGACCCCAACATGGAGAAATTCTAGACGCAATTCTGCCAACAATCAACAGAGAAGAAATTTAAATTTGTGTCACTTGCAAGCAATCTGTCACCAGGAATAGCATTCCAATATTATCGACATATAATGGCTTTTTATATCCAGGAATACCACACCATCTTCCTCCTCTTGATTTGGTATTAGAAAGGCTTATCTCGCCGAGAATTCCATTTATGCAGATAAGGCGTTTACGACATGGACGTGGGCAATACGGAATGTTAGGGCAGATCATTAATGTTCCAGTTGGCGTAGATATAATGGTGAAACATCTTTTAAGATATCTGGCTGATGATCATTGCATTAATGTCCATATCAAAAGGAAAAAAATTCACAAATACAGCTATTTGAGTAGTCTTATCAACAAAAGAAACATCAAGACTTGGCTGCAGTATCTAATACCAACCTCACTCTATCAACTGTATGGCATCAAAAATGATGTTTCTTTTTTCAACACCAGCGTCGGTGAAAATCAGGTAAATAATAAGTTCTTCAATAATGTTCATAATAATACACAAACACATTTCATTACTTGTCAGTAGAGATGTCGCGGTACGAGACGAGAGTCAAACATCAATCGACAAAAGTCCGTTCATCTTGAAATCAAACAATTTTGGGAGAAAATGTCAAGAGACCTTTTTGTAGCTGAAAAAACTCCTCATAACTCCAATGTCATCATAAATGTTGTCACTATACATATTGATATCAATTTACAACAAATAAGTTGACTGGCTATAAATGCTGCTGCAGTTGGAGACATTTGTGCAGCCCAATGTGTAATAGAAAGCGGGCAGAGTGTGGCAATTATCGTTATTTACATCACGCCGAATCAAAGAATCAACGATATAATAAAATTCATTTACCGAGCATTATTGCCATACACTCCTGCTGGCGCAGCAGAGCTAGAAGAAGACTTCCACATGATGCCCTGATTTAAGCTCTGAAGAATCTCAGTCGCTTTTAGAATTTTTAGATACTAAATTGAACTTGAGAATGAATAAGAATCCAAAAGAGCCAACAACCAGATCAGGAACGACAATAGATGCAATTTTTTAGATTTGAAAAGTTTCCGGCCTTTTCAGGAAAAACACATATTTGAAGGTAAAAAAAATTTATTTCTCAACACAGTCTCCTCGTAACTCGATACATTTAATCCATCGTTTCTCTTAACCCTTCAAGCCGTCAGAAATGTTTTTTTGTCCATCTGAAAAATACCGGTCTACAGCGTTTTCCACCTCGGCATGTGTCCCAAATTTGTTCCCCCTAAGAAATTTTGGATCCAGGTTTCATTGATGGTTATGAAACGTCTCAAAAATTCAGCTCGATTTTTGTATACAGCTCAAGACGCTCACGCGACATGTCAAGCCGTACGCGCTTTTCAACAAACGCGGCACCCAGTGCGCGGATAATTTTCTCATACCCAAATCCTCGTGCAAAATCGTGTGCACCCGTTCATCTGATGTCTTACTATCCTCATCAATTTCCTTTACGGTCAATCGACGATCTTCCATCACAGTTTAATGCACTAAGTCCACAATTTCGTCAGTTGTGTTGGAATAATGAACTAGTATTCAAAAATTATTCTTCTTAGAATAACTGCTTAGTTCAGTTAAGAGAAAAAGTCGATTTTGTTTTTAGACACATCTTCAGAGCGCGATGTTTAAATAAAAAAAAGTTGTTGAATGTCTATCTGTGGTTACTACTGAAAGAACTTTTTCCCGTTCTCCCTTTTCCATTATCTCCCATTTCCATGTTGAAACATTCTTTGGCGCCCAGAACGTTCATTATCAAAAATGCTGATACTGCCACGTTTGTACTCAACCACCTAATGTTTGACGGTTTTGTACGAAGGGGACACCATCGTCTACTGAGACTATTCTTTTTTTTATTTCCTGAGTTTTTTTTCCTTTCAAATAAAAGAACTAGATCACTGCGCGATACTCGATTTTCTCCATTGTCGAGAAAAAACATCTCTCAACTTTATAAAAGTGCCATGAGCAAAATACTGATCGGAATGACTTGACATTTTTATGGGATGTGGAGAGACGATAGTAGCGGATTACAACTACGTATACGCGGGGAGTGCAGTACGCAGACCTCTGCACCACCACGACACCCCGCAACGTCACGTTGTACGTATCGGATATCAAGAGAAAGAGCTTTAGTCTCTCTCTGGACCTTGCTCGCCAAGCATTCATATAAAGCCTTTTCCATTTACTGTCGCCAACGCATACGTATTCAATAAAGTCGTTTTGTTCGTAACCGGTTTGGTCGTTCCCGTTTAAACAATCTTTAGAGTGCTGTGCGACTCGTCTTATGGGCCACACTTAAATAAACCAAGGACTCAGACCTCGGCATTATCCTGCCACGAGGTTCAACACAACCTCGTCCTCGACGTGTCCCATAGGGATATATGTATCAACGCCATCTATCAGACGATAGCAAGAATTAAATTCTATCATGACTGCTTGTCAATAAAGCCGGAAACTTTTCAAATGACCCACATATCTTTTGGAATACATTTATTTTCTGAGTGGCTGAAACGATGTGGAATGTCCGAAATACGTGTATTTTTTTCGATTATAATCTGACTGATTCTATTTCGAACCCTCAAGAAATACTTCCAGTATACAAAAATCTTTGCTAAATATATTTTAGTTAAAGTATTACATTTTTTAAAAAACAATTCCAGATTTTTTGTACTAAAAGGTTCTTGATATCAGTTACTTGTACACCAAATAAAAAGGAAAAGAATATATTGCACACCACTATAAATTAAAATTTGAATAAACCGGAGAGAAAACGGGTTTATTTCTGTTTTAAAACTCAATTACCTTGCGAACTGTTTCGTTATGAACGTTATTTTATTAAAGGCTTATTAGGCTTCGGTTATTCTTAACAAATTCGGTTCTTCTCCAAAATTGACGAGTTGCGCAATCGCTGGAACTGCTTTTTCGAAAATCAAGACACTTACGCGAACACCGCGTTGCGAATCGCCAATAAGTGTTCACTCTTCACTTTCGGCGTGACCTATTAGGTCGGTAGAAAAATAATTTCGTTTTTTGTATTCTCGACGTTTGCAACTTGATATTGAAATAAGTTATGCAATAAATGTGGTTGTGTTATATATCATTTTAAAGAGCGCTGACTCCGCTCCAATCAATCCGCTCTACAATCCATCGAATTTCATAGACGCACGTAGCATTCCAAGAAAGCGATGATGCGGGAGAATTCGTGTGGTGTCGTCCATTTTTCAATACGGCTGTAATGTTATTCTTACAAATGGAAGGGGATCGTTTTTTTGACTCTTTCATATAGATTTTTTGGGTCAGATCTCACGAAATAATTCATCCTGTAGACACTCGATATCGAAAACTAAAGAAGTCTTGAAAATGAAAAAGGACAAAAGATCTAAAATGTAAGAATCGAGCTCTCGAAATCTTTAACTCAAGAATATCGTATTTGAAGCTACATAGCATATGTGGTACGCCTTGAAATCCTTTAAATTTAAAGAAATATGTAAGGCCCTTTCGATAAAACGTCGGGACATAGCCACGAGAGGAAAAAAACATGAACTGGAAAAGAAAATTTATGTTTGTTCATCTAATTCGTATATGAAGTGATAATTAATTGGAATGAAAATTATATTACTAGTATCTAAAAAAGTATTTAAATTTATTCATAGAAGAGAGAATTTAGACAAATAAATTATCATATTTTCATGTCATTTAGCATTGAAACTTATACCCATTTTGCTAGTTTCGGTGAACTTTATAACATTCGTTATAAACCTTGAGTTCTATATAAAAAATAATAATTTGATCTTAGCATTTCATAAGCAACGCGTGTTATCAAGAATTGGTTATACACATAATATGTACCCTTCGACGCCAATTCATTTGTATCCAAAAGATTTTTGTGTAAAATGACAAATGACGAAAAGAATCGAGGTTTCTAATGATTGAAAATAGATTCTTTGTATAATAATCGTGTTTGAAAATATTTTAAAGATTCCTGACCTCGTAAAATTTACTTCTTAAAGAAGTGAAATTGAAATTTTTGGTTCTTCTTTGACTGGTGAAAATGTAAGATTCGATTTCTCGAGGCCTTTATCCCACAAAGTAGATGCTTTTATAACAAGAATATCGTATTTGAAACTATATGTGGTACGCTTCAGAATTCTTAAAATTTCAAAATACGATATCTCAAAGAAATATGTAAGGCCCATTCAAAGAAATACCAGGACATGGCCGCATTTTTTTCTGGCTACAGAATAGTCCTTATAAAATTCATTAAGAAATCGCCGCTCCGATAGCTGTAATGTTTCCTTGTAAGTATAGATATTCCATAAACGTGTAAATATATTAAGAAATTCGGCAGAGTTTCGCGCTAAATACTCTTGCATAGCGGAAAGCTCTCTCAGCCGTATATATTTACAGTTTTCTGCAGCTACAGCAATTAATGAAAGATTAATATCTTCATTCTCTAAGAAGTTATTGATGACATTATCAAACACTCATGAAAGAATACTAGTTCTTATATCCACCGTAATTATTTCACATGTTTCAGTACTATTGGCGAGTTGTCTACGAATTACAATTCATAGAATATGTCGTCCATACCGGTTAGCGTTGGAAGCTCCTTTGACGCGGCTCAGATACCGACAGAAGCCCAAACGTGGCATGTAGCCAACGTTGGAAGCATGCAATTCGCCAGAATTTACCCACACGATGTGGCAAATGCCGATGTGTCCAACATTGGAAGGCATTCGCCACATCGTGTGGGGCCGGCTTTACTCTGAGTTCACACAAACATTGACCACGCGAGAGGTATAACGCTTTACCAATAAGAAAAGGCCGCCGAAAAGGCGCAGGGAAGAGTGTGTTCGTTTTGGACGTTTACACGCCATAATTGCAGTGGTCTGTCTTCGTTACACATGCATGGATAAATAACACCACGTTGCTCACAGCGCGTAATCGTTCAATACAAAGCGAACGTACCACGTGCGAGACCCAAGCATCACGCTGATGACGAACGATTCCGTTCATCCATTATTGATGAACACTCCGCGAAACATAAAATTATATAATTCATATCTATATAATTATATTATATTTTCTTCAAATTATATGCGTATATTCCAACGGAACATTACTTACCTGTAAGATAATAAAAAAGTTTAAATAAATAGAAGATAATACTTAAGGTTTATTGTTAATCTTGAAGTTTCATCTCAATGACGTAAAAACTCAGTACGTCACTAGTTATTTCACCGGATTTTCTATGGTTCCAAGAAGGTATACCAATGTCGAATACAAAAAATTGTATAATATTATAATATAATCCTACCCAGGTAGAGAAATCGTACCCCGAAATATATATATAAGCTTGTTACAAGGTTGGCCGGCAAGGTAGAACCTTGCGGCAAGGTTGCAAAACAAGGCTGATGCAAGGCAAATCTGTTACGCGTTTCAATGTTGTGACAGTATGCTATGCAAGCTTGTTTCAAGGTAGACTATGGCGCTTGGGACAAGGTTGCGTTGTCGGTAATGAGTCGGTAATGAAGAACATTTGAGGTTAGAATTAAATTTTTATATTCTATTGATAATTAAAATTGGGTTACAATATATAGCGATAGCATTACAAATTTAGAAAAATAATGTATAATACTAAGCCAAGTAAAATTTTATTATTCCTACTTTACTATCACTAGATTTACGGAACCCCGTCAATTTGACGGGCGACTTATTCAATTTCGATTGTTTAATAATATATGAGATTCATTTAACTTAACTTTTATTAGGTAATAATCAGGCCAAAAAACAACAAAAATCACTGCTCGTCTGACGTTTGGGTTCCTCTTCGAACGAATCCTTCATTTCGTCTCCGAAGAGGGTTCGGAGAGGAATAGAAGCGTCAGATGTGTAGTAATTTTTGTTGCTTTTTTGGCCTGATTGTTACCCAATAAAAGTTAAGTTAAATTAACATCATATATTATTAAACAATCGAAATTGAATACCTATACCTCTCTTGTGTACAACGAAATATAATGTACGGAAAAGTATTCTACCAACTTAGTCTAAAATCTCATAGATTCAGATAATATCACTTCTGTCACCTGTAGTTTAATATTAATTTAACTTAACTTCTATTAGGTAATAATCAGGCCAAAAAACAACAAAAATCACTGCACGTCTGACGTTTCGGTTCTTTTTCGAATGAATCCTTCATTGTGTCTCCGGAGAGGGTTCGGAGAGGAATCGAAGCGTCAGACATGTTGTGATTTTTGTTGCTTTTGGCCTGATTTTTACCTAATAAAAGTTAAGTTAAATTAACTTCGTAGATTATTAGATAATCGAAATTGAATACCTATACCTTTCTTGTACAGCGAAATATAATGTACGGAAAAGTATTCTACCAACTTAGTCTAAAATCTCATAGATTCTTAAGATAATATTACTTCTGTCGCCTGCAGTTTAATATTAATTTAACTTAACTTTTATTAGGTAATAATCAGGCCAAAAAACAACAAAAATCACTGCACGTCTGACGTTTCGGTTCTTTTTCGAATGAATCCTTCATTGTGTCTCCGGAGAGGGTTCGGAGAGGAATCGAAGCGTCAGACGTGTAGTAATTTTTGTTGTTTTTTTGGCCTGATTGTTACAATATAAAAGTTAAGTTAAATTAACCTCATATATTATTAAACAATCGAAATTGAATACCTATACCTTTCTTGTACAGCGAAATCAAGAGACACGGCAGTGTCTCGCGGCATGTTCGTTCAAGTAGTTTCGCACTCAGACACGACAGCGCTGATGTCGCGAGCACCCGTGTCTCTTTACATCACAAATATCTGCCCCCTGCACCCCTCAATTTTTACATCGAATTTTCTCAATAAATATACGGTTATAACCAAAACTATGCTTAGTTACGCCATATAAATTGACTATTCTCTATTGATAGAGACCAGAATAAATGTTATAAGTTACATATTAACAGAGATTTTTCCTTAACAACGCGAAGCCACGCCCTTGCGCCTAAAAGTCGAGAGAATCCGATTTCTCGGGCGATATATATATGTCAAAATCTCACAAAAACTCCGTCTACCTTCGGCGATAGTCGGCCATGATCGGAAATATGTACACAGATACGGCCACACGCATACGCCATCAAATGTATGAGAGAGTGTGTGAGAGAATATATTCCTTAAATGTTTGGGTATTTTCAAAGTTAATAAAATATTTCCATTCGCGAAACGATTAACCTCGCGTTTATTTCGATCCTCGGACGCGCTTGTTAATAAAATGTAAAAATTCAGTGTAATCGGAGTTATGAATCTCAATAGTGGTGAATGTGACAGACGCTCCGTAGTTTAATAATAATCGTTTGTTTTTTTTCGATAATCGAGATAGTGAACGGATGCAGTGCTGTGTTTCTCTGGTTGCCTGTGCATAAAGAGTAGGAAAGGAGACGGCAGTATCTCAAAAGAATTACCATCAGATAAGTTTAATTGCCATCTGACAGCTTTAACCTCACTTTCGATGGAAGGACAATTATCTTTGTGATAATTCTATTTTTTGTTTCAGCGTCATGCGAGCACGAGACGAATCGATGGCTTCTCTTCTCTGTCACAATCAAAGCCGTAGGAGAAAAATAGGAGATGCAATGGAATTGGATCACAACAATCAAGTAATTACTTTATCATTATTTTTTCTCTATCGATATATTTCCTCTTTCGTACTATTACAAGTTCCAATTTACACACCGACCTGTCAAACCTGAAGTGTACATGTACCTCACTTCTATTTCATCTGTTCTTCGTCTCCGTTGTAACGACAGTCAATGAGGAATCACTGATATCGATTAGGGTTCGAGGGTTATTCCTCATTCTTTCTAGCACAGCATCGATATTTTACTGCACCTGCTTTCTTCTGGGACTTCCTAAAATAATTATAAAAACCCCATATGATTGTTATTTACAATTTGTTACAGATCGTATGCGAACCCGAGGGGGTTTCTTTCGAACGAAGGATCATCCACTCGTTGTTCCAAGAACCAGTTGCATTAGTTCATTTGGCGAGTTGGATCTGCTGTCTCGAGTGCATGGACGTGTGCCACTTTAAATGGATATTTTGTAATTTCCATCGTTACATCAGAGGCGAAGAAGAGATGAAATAGAAGTGAGGTACATGTACATTTCACGTTTGATAGGTTGGTATATAAATTGGAACTTCTGATAGTATAATACGAAAGAGGAAATATATCGATAAAGGAAAAATAATAATAAAGTAGTTACTACGTTATTGTAATCTAATTCCATTGTATCCCTTACTTTTCTGCCACGACTTTGATCGTTGATAGTGAAGAAAAATCAAATTTATTGGTTGATCCATCTACTATTAACAATCAAAGTTGTGGCAGAAAAATAAGGGATACAGCCGTGCTAGTTACTTAATAAAAGTTAAGTTAAATATATATATTAAAGTACAGGCAACAGAAGTAATATTATCTTAAGAATCTATGAGGTGTTACACTAAATTAGGGAACCCTGTCAATTTGACGGATGACTTATTCAATTTCGATTATGTAGTAATCTATGAGGTTTCAGACTAAATTGGTTAATGACACTGGAGAAAACATGCACATTCCTCTCAAATGGAACCAGATATCGCTGTCGAGGAATCTTCGGGAGACTAAATTTGGCGTCGATATGGTTCACCAAATGGCGCGATAATATAGCGTGAAATCAAAATGCAATAGATGGCCTGTACACGTACTTTTCAATATCCTGGATTTCGCTGAAATCAATGCATGGATACTCTATCAGGCAACAACTGGAATAAAGATACCAAGACAGCGTGTCCTGTTACAATTGAGGGGCCTGGAAGTAAAAGGGTTTAAGTGCATTTCTGGTCGGTCTGAAATAATTGACTTTAAAGTTAACTTGAATTAAAAAATTCCAGCAATAAGTTTAGAAAACTGTGTAAATATTTTAATAATTGAAGTGTAGATACTTGCAGATGGACTTGTCACAGAGTATTACGAATTCCTTGAAGAAGAAAAGGAAAACCTTCAAGAAGGAACATCAAGCAGCCCAGGCAATAATTCCCAATCACGAAGAAAATGCCAAATAAGATTGTAGATACACGGATAATAAAACCACTAAAACTTGCATAATTTGTAAAAAATTTATCTGCGGAAAATACATGAAAGAGAAACCAGTCATAATATGTAAAAATTGTAATTAATTGATTATTTAATTTATAAACATAAAAATATGTTTATTTTATTAGAAATTAGAAATTATATTGAGAATTATTTCCTTTAATGAATTAAGAATTTTTTTTCTAAAAATCAACATTCATTTCATAAGAATATGTATGGAAGCTCTTATAGGAAGAACAGATTGAAACTTCGTACATCCGACCGTGCCCGTCAAAAAGTAAAACGGCGCGGTGCGGGCTCGGTGCGGTGGTGTCGGCGCGGTGTCGTTGCGGTTAGGTGGGGACTGGGCGGTTCTATTCCGTTCTGTAACTTTCTCACCATGTGATGGCAACACTCGGTGCGGGCGCGGTGCGGCTATATCTGTCTAGGCCTTTAGGCACGGTGCGGCCTCGGTGCGATGCAGTCGGCACGGTTAGGTAGGGATTAGTCGGTTCTGTTTCGTTGTGTACGTACGACGCACCTCCAATACACGGCCAAAAACACGGTGCGGGCGCGGCGCGGCTATGTGGGCACCGGCTTTTCGCATCGCCGTCACCGACAGTTGACCGACACACAGCCAACAGTCGCTGCGGGCGCGGAGCGGCCATGTCTGTCTCGGCCTTAACGCGTCACTCGGGGTGCCACTAGAGTCTAACTGACTAGAGTCCCTGGTGCAACATCACAGACCTCGTGAAGTTTATGCACTGTTTACGTATTCCGAAGTGTGTTTTCCTGTTGTGGCTTCCCTTTCACCTGTAAATAATTAAAATTAGTAGATATTATTGTGTCATATAGACTGGTAAATAAAAGTTTAAACTGTAGCGTCCTAAAGTTAAAGTGTAGTGTATTAATGCTGTAGTCTCCTTTCATATTCAAGGTCTTTCACTGAGAAAAATGAAGTCGTTAAAAAACTGCAGACTATATATCAAGTAAATTAGAAGACATCCCTAAAGACCTGGTAAAACACTTCAGTCAACAAAGAATATTTATCAGAATAAAATATCTAAATTTGAAACAAGCCGAGTAAAAACGAAAAAAGAGAAAGGCACCCTTATATGATCACAAAGGAAACAAATTATTTAAAAAATTGAAAAAGATAGTAAATTAATAGTATTATATCTGATTCGAAGATCACATTGAGACGACTTTTACGGCATTCATATAAATTTTCATTAAATTAAGAATACAATTTGTTAATAGTTCATAAATGTTTAATGTAAAAACTTAAATTTGTTGTTTGTTGACTGTGAAATAAAATTTTTTTATTTTTCAATTGTCAATAATGATTATGTTTTGATTCATTGAAACTATCAAATAAATGTAATTTTAGGATATAGCATTACAAAAATAAACGTTATTAAATGAATGATTTTTTTTTCATTATACAGTCCTAATCTTATGAAATAAAATAAACAATATACACTAAAATTCAAAACTAATGTTCTGCTTATTAAAAAAGTTATAGGTTTTACTGCTAGTGTTTCAGTAGTTATTATAATGTGCCCATCAGACCACAGCAAAAAAATATTTATAAATATATGCACTTTCTTTCAGAAAAATCCATAGCGGATTATCCAAAAAGATAGTTTAGTGTTACACTGTACCCATGTAAATACCTACTTCATGTATGCTACTTAGTAAGTTACGTATATTAAAACTAGATTAAATAGTTTTCTAAACTTAAAGCCTTATAAAAGTGGTATTGTATTACCACAAATTATTATTGCATTTGAAACTTTAAAGGAGCTAACGCGCTTCACAATACTACATTCAAATGTGGCACCCGGGCTGACGTCACCCCCGCGCTTTTACTGGCTGCGTCTCATTGGTCTAGAGTTACCAGACAACCTTTCCTCTCTCTATATACCTTGGGCCAAACGGGTAGACGGGCCTCTGCTCGACTGGCTTGTAACGCACCGATCGACGATCGATAGCATATTGCATCCCATTGAAGGAGGGACGCCCCGGTAGGCGATTGGTGGGGAAGAGGTTTCGGGTTGGTCGGTCGGTCGTCGATCCGAAAAACTATTTTATAGGATAGAGAGATTCTAATATTTAGTGATATTTATTGCATTTGGTACAAATAACTAATTTCGTGAATTTTTATATTACAAAGATACGAATTCACTTTTTTTTAATAAAGAAGGATAAGTGATGAAAGCAATATGATTAGGCGGAGTTTTTTTTACACCGAAGCTGTTTTTGGGATCTATTATACTAGGTTTCACAGCGTGTCTCCTATTCCCCTTTATTCCCCTATTTTCTGAGTTTCCCTCTCTTCACCCTGAAACACGCAATTTTCCCCATTTTCCTCTATAATTCGATATTGTTCCACTAAAGCCATCCATTATTCAGCTTCTTCTTAGTTGAACTTGTCTTTTCATCATTTCAGATTAGTGAAAAGAGTCTAAATGGTAATTTTTTCGGCTACATTATCTACAATAGCTATATCAATATTTCGTTTAAAATATAATAATTCGACTAAATATTCCTTAACGGAAACTGGATTTGACAAATGGTCCCTTTTCTTTAAGGATGTGTAACAGGATGTGATACTTAGATTTAAGTTGCTCATCATAAGATGTACGTATATCTTTAAATTTCAAAAAAAAAATCCTGCATTCGCTTAATATATATCAGTGTTTTATTGTGTATATCTTAAACATTATTATTTTTTAAACCACTGCCCGTTTCTAATTTCTAGAAGATCTCCTTTTCTAATCAAAATTGTCCTCTTTTTTATCAAAATTGTCTCCATTTCCCGTAAAATGAAACAAATAGAGGCTGTGAAGCCTTTTATATGTATTAGAAATTCGTGCTGTTTCATATGGGTATTTTATACTGGTGTAGATGAAACATGTGATATCTTAAAATTTGTGAAACTATTACTCTTGAAATACCATTTGCGTAGTGGATTGTACGAGTCGATGTGTGCGTGATTCTTTTGCAATGGCTCCTGAAGTTACTACAGATTACGATTCGTTTGGGCCAGTTTTGTACCACTGCCGTTTGAAATGACCTTGGTATATTCGACGATTGATTTAATGGTAATCCGATTTGGAAATGTCGTCTCTTATCTAGAATATCAATGAGCACTCGCATATGATCTTTTTATGATTTTGAAATTATTCTTACGTTGCTTTGATATTTTTTATCGTATTAACAATTTTAGATGGAGAATAATTACGTTCGATGCGAAATTGTTACAGCGATTTACTTATCTCATTAGAAACAGGACTCGTGTTTTCTGAAGATTATTATACAAAAAATATATGATTATTGTTCAAAAAGTTTTTGGTACCAGCTATCAGAATATGCAAAGAAAAATGTGTGGAATCTCATTTGAAAATCTCAAGAAGATTTTTATGACATTGTTAACTTGACCCAAGGTCAAATCGAGGTCGTTTACTCATAGATACCCTCGTCGTCGAAACCAAAAAACTCTCGTCTCAGACATTTCTTTGCAAATTGATGAATAACGGAAATAAAGGAGGCACTCCCTGATTTATATTTAGGTAGAAATCGCTCATTATTCCAGCGCGGATGAATACCTCTATTCGGTCTCTGATCTCCCGTCCTCTTTGTAAGAGCGGCTCGTTCAATATCATCGCTTATTAGCCCAGTCATTTAAGCAAAAAAAAGGGGTCAACCTCGGAATGAGAGATAATAAGCTGTAAACTCGTATACACCTTCATTTTGGCGTTCTAGAAGTTGTCTCAAAAATCTAATAAAATCTCGTGTCTGCGTCGTAAGTTATTTAAGGTCAAAGGCCACAAAAATCGGGTTTTCGCGATTATCTCGGTTTTTATAGCTCCAATGATGTTAATACATATTATAAAAATTGGAGAGCATAATATTTGCGATAAATTTTGTTCTAAACATTTTTTCATGTGCTTAACCGTTTTTGAGATAGAGGGTGGAGAGTGCGCAGCGCTCAGCCATACATACTGTAATGCAAGGTCAACTGTGAATCTCGGTGAATAATACCTTGTATAAAGTTATTAAATCATTGAAATATCATTAACAATGAATAATTTGTATTATTTATTAGTTAATACATTGTATTTAATAACATTAAACATATATCTAAAATATATTAATTTAATAATACTTACCTACTTTGTGTAATTACAAACTCATTAAACGAAATACTTATTGTATATTTTAATTTAATATTCATTTATTGAAAGTAGATTTTAAGTAGAAATAAAACGAGTAAATATATTTTAATTTTATCTCTTTATTCAGCAGCTGTATATTTCTTGTAATTTAAATTGAAGTGAAGTGAAAGTTTACAAATCTTTAATAATTTAAAGAACAAAGGTATTAATTTTCTTCTTCTTCATCGTCATCTTCCGGGTGTTCGAAAATGTCTGTTTCATTGTCATTATCTTCGTTGTCCTGAATCATTATTTCCAGGCCTTCTAGAATTTCCGGATCGAATGCACTCTCTTCCTCGGGGTCGCTTTGCAATGAAACAGCATTAAGGCAAGCTTGCCCATTACACTAACCACAAGCTAAAGTGCATTGCAACCCCGACTTTGTGCATCCGCAGCATGGACTACAAATCCATTCTTACAATTACAAAATATAGTATTAAGTAATTCATCTGGAGCTGGTGGTAATGTTGTTGTTATTGGCTCCAGGAATTCATTTTGCAGCACCCAACCCCATTCCTGGGGATCTAAATTATGCCCTAACCATTTCTGGAATTGGTAATAGACATGGTTTATATGCTGATGGGCTGCTGCACTTGTCGGTGGAAGATTAGACAACTGGGCAGGTTTATGAAGCTTTGTAGATTTAACGAATCGAGTACCTATATCGAAGATGATCGATATTGTCCTCAGATTTAGGAGCATTGTATATCGCTAGTAAGATGCGTACTCCCCCCATTTTCGTATAATTGTTGCACAGGGCAAGTTTCTCGTAGAAAAACTTGAACCAATTGGTCAAAATTGGCAAGTTTTTCTAGTAATTTGGTGAGTTTTTTTTCCGTTTTTTAAACAGCGCAGAAGTTGTATCACAGCCACTGAATGCATGTAAAAATAAAATGTTTTTTAGAAAGGGGATATTTATCAAAACTTTTTGAAGAATAGATTTGTGTTTTGACATTGCCTTTTCCAACTTTTTTAAAGAAAATGTCTTCTTGATGTAATTGAGTGCATCCAATTAAAATAACGAGCAAATCTATGTCTTCTCCTATGATGACGACAGTCCTCTCATGTTTGGATTCTTCGATAGCTGTTTCTGTGATAAGAACATCAGCATCATCTCTCGCCTGTTTTGTTGTGATATTTACACTCTCTAACTTTTCAATGAGCATATCAATAAGTTTCTTTTTATTATATCGATTTGACAAAAACCTATCTTGGCTGATTGGCACAATCCTTGTTTCGTCGAAACAAATTTCATAAGATTTCGAAAGAGCAGCAGTTCTTCTTAGTTGTTTCATTGCTTTTATGTTTTTACTGTAGTCTGAGTATCCGTCAAATACAACAACAGTTTTTGACCTATAATGTGTTTGTAAATCCTTAACGTATTTATCTAAAACAACGGAAAAATTATCGTCTTTACTCCATACGATGCGATGCAGAAGAAATCCACCATCGATGATATACGTCACATTATTTTCATCAAATTCGATATGAACAGGTGTCATATTATCATATAATGTGGCTTTCGTGGTTTTTCTCATGCTATTATTATCAAATAATAATGTCGGATACGGACTTAATTCATATTGAAGGTATCCTTCGAGATTATTCTCAAACTGTTTGGTTACAGTTATCCTTTGGAAGAATAACAATGGATCTACAGAGACTTTAAAATCGTTAATTTTGACTGATTTGTTAACAACTGAAAGCGGTGATTAGCAAAGTGATTTTGATGATGCGTGATTCATTAGGAACCGCCCGGCAATTAGCCTTTCGGGAAAGGTACAGGACTGTGAGTGAATCACAGCTCCTGCTTGGCCTTAACAATTAGATATATGTAAAATGTTATTAAATACAATGTATTAACTAATAAATAATACAAATTATTCATTGTTAATGATATTTCAATGATTTAATAACTTTATACAATATATTATTCTCCAAGATTCATAGTTGATCTTGCATTACAGTATGTATGGCTGAGCGCTGCGCGCTCTCCGCCCTCTATCTCAAAAACGGTTAAGCGCATGAAAAAATGTTTGTAGCAAAATTTGTCGCAAATTTTATGCTCTACAAGTTTTATACTATGTGTTAATATCGTTGGAGCTATAGAAACCGAGATAATCGCGAAAACCCGATTTTTGTGGCCTTTGACCTTGAATAACTTACGACGCAGACACGAGATTTTATTAGATTTTTGAGACAACTTTTAGAACGCCAAAATGAAGGTTTATACGAGTTTCCAGCTTATTATCTCTCATTCTGAGGTGAAACGCTAATTTGACTGGGCTATATTCAGAGAAATGGAGAAAAAAAGAGGGCAAGAGCAGCGAAGGCATTTCCATTTCGCTCCAAACTAGTCCCGGTAAAAATAGGTACTTGAACGTCATGCGTGTCCTTGCCCGGGGCCCGAGTCGCCGTTCCATAAAAATCGCGATGACCAATCGATGAGTACCTATTAACGAGCAGCTCTCTTACAGTCACTCATAGTACTTCGTCGTACTCATAGTACTCATAGTAGATCATAGTACTTCGTCGAAACCAGAGGCCAAATTAAAAGTAATTAAAGGGTATAGCCGGATAACCATATGAAAACAGGCCCTGCTTGAATTCTTTTTCCCATTCAGGTATATTTTGTGTTTATATATAAAGTAAGCTCTCAGTAAATTGTAAGATTAAAATATTGATTTAATCAAGTCAAAAAGCCAAAAAACAAAAATATTTTTTATCTCGAGAACTACTCGACCGATTTTGCATAGCAAAATATATGTTATGCACCACAATATAGCTATATTATAAAAAAGGTATTTAGTACAAGATCCGAACTAGAGACGTTCTTCACCGATCTGCTTACCGGATGAAAAGTATTTTTTATCAAACATAATACGTCAATGAACATATCGCGTATGGGTAGGCTAATAAAATATGCTCAAGACTACCCTTAAAACTATATAAACAGGTGAGTTGATATGAGCAATTTGCACCGATCTGCTTACCAATTAAACTATATATGAAAATAAAGATAATTTTATTGCAAACACGATGGTATAACCCTACCTGCAAAAAATCGGTCATGAATCACGGTTGTAAGGCTTTGAAATATATCGGAGCTAGCCAAGATGTGCGTACTACAGGCAAATTTGCTATAGGACGCAACGTAGGAAGTGGGCGCGACACGACGGTTAGATAAGAGAGAGTGCGTACATGCTGCTTCCTCGTACGCGATTGACAAAGATAACACTACTAAAATGCCGAGAAAAAGCGACTACAAGCGACTCGCTGTTTACATCCCTTTGCGGAAAAATGCGTGCTCCATTATTACATAAATGTAATGTAATATTATCTTTTTCAATCGTTATTTTTTTCAATCAATTACTGTTGGATCTCTGGTAAAATTATTTTCGTTCAAGATTCAACTAACTTTGCATTTTTATTTTTGCCTGTCTGGACGGGACAATTTATTACTTTATGGCTCTTTCTCGAAAGTACAGAAAAAGGGGAAAAACGTTCTTACTGGGTTTTCGGGTGAAAGTTTTTTCCGAACATGTGATAAACAGACAGTCGAGGCGATGGCTCATGGGGTGGGTTTGTAACGCATTAAAAATATCTGAAGGTAAAGACGAAATTCTAGACCTTTCCTCTGAGTCAGATTTCATAAGTTGAAATGATAAATTGTTAAGCAAAATTCTTCTTGGAGTCTTTGCGTTGTTTAGGTTACTGTTATATAAAATTTGGGCACTCTCTCTCTTATTCCAGCAACATACAAGTTTTTGGAAGGCTATAATATTGTATCTGTTGTAATATTGTTATAATATTTGTAAAGATTGTTATTGTATTCATTGTTTTATAATAAAGTTTTTTTACACCGTCAATTTGTTAATGATTTTTTATCGCTCTCTAAAAAATGTAATTTTTCTGTTTGTTTGCTGTGGTATTTTTATAGAATAGATCAAATTTATCGAATAATTATCACTAACATATTATTATTCTGTGTGATAGAAATATTAATATTTCCCCATCCATTTATTTAATTGAAAATATTTGAAAAATCTTTCTCACATTTTAATATTTTATATTTAATTTAAAGTAATTAAAAGTTTACTGCCAGTAACTACTCCATTGTAGTCGTTTTTTCTCGGCATTTTAGTAGTGTTATCTTTGTCAATCGTATGAGGAAGCAGCATGTACGCACTCTCTCTCATCTAACCGTCGCGTCGCGCCCACTTCCTACGTTGCGTCCTAAAGGTAGATCAGACACAGCTACTTTTGCTGCGCAGCACATTATAAAACTGCACAACTTGAACTGCTGCAAGTGTGAACACCCGTGCAGCCTGCAATGTTGCAATCGCAGTCTGGTTGCGTGCAGTAATTTCTTGCTGCGCGCAGTGTAGAAAGCAGCCGTGTGTGAACAGCTGTTGCGGAAGGTTGCAAGCGCAGCAAAAGATATCTAATCAGTTGAAACTTTTACTGCGGCTGTGGGTGCAGTATTGTGTTGGTGTGGAAACTAATAACTTAACCCAAATGCAAGGTGAGTACAATTCCTTCCTTCGAATCTGTAAGCTATGTGGATTCAGGATTCGACAACATGGCTACTTCGCTACAATCATCAACATTCACCGATATACAAGACGTTACGCAAGAGACACCAGTAATACGAATGCCCTCAACCAATAGTCGACCGAATGTTAAACGCAAAAAACGGACTAATGCTGAACTTCGGGAGCAAGACGTTATGAATCAATGCATCTCAGTTATGAGTGGAATTAAACCCCGAGATGAATGGAGCACATTTGGAAACCATGTAGCAATTGAGCTCCGAGCACTTCAAAGAACTCCCAATTTGCAATTCCAACTAAAAAATGCAATTCAACAATCTATTTTGGACATTAATTGTGCGTATGCAGCCAGACAATTTCCACCATCTCCTTCTACTACCCGATATACAACGTCATCATCGCCTTATTCAACACCTTCACGTCCACCATCAACCTCAACAGTCTATTTGGATTTTGAACAACTAGATTCAGAAGACACCTCACAGCAGTCTCACCATGACCAGCCGTCAGAAGCCACTGGAGAGTATTCGGAAGCATCAAACTTTGCATACTTCATTGTTGAACCCAAATCGTCATCAAATTCACAACACAATCAGTAACTTACAAGTTTTCTGTCGGTATGATCATTACAATGATTTCTTTTTTGATTTTCTAGAGTTTTTGTAATATATAAAGTTGTAGATAGTTTTGTAAAGTTTTCTAATAAAAATATATCGATTTACCTTCAAACATTCGTCTTTCAAAATATCGTAAATCGCCTGGCATACCTCTGGTATAATTAATGAAATTGTGTTGGCAGGTACTCGAAAAAGATACATCAGCGACCTATAGCTATCACCTGAAAATTAATTTCCCAGTTAACATCTGCACTAAAACTAACGCAAATTAACGTACCTGTAGCCAAATATCGTAAAGTTATAATAAGGCGTTCCTTTGGTGTAATAGCTTGTCTCATCCAAGTATCTTGCCTCCTAATTCGCGGAGTTACTTTTTCCAATATGTAGTCAAAGTCCACTTTTTCCATACGCAGGAAATTTTTAAAGTGCCACTGGTCCTGGTCGCACAATTCGGTAACTAAATTATTAAATGTGCCCAACTGTTCGCGCTTTCTTATCCACTCCCTGACCCATACTCTCGATTTTTTCTTTCGCCGTCTTTGCCTTATCGCCAAAGTTACATATAAACACGCTGCCGCTACTACTACGTCGTCCATTGTCAAACAACCCAAAACCACATACAGGGCAACAAAAGTAGCTGTTACTAGGT
This sequence comes from Xiphydria camelus, assembly GCA_963678675.1. NCBI lineage: Eukaryota > Metazoa > Arthropoda > Insecta > Hymenoptera > Xiphydriidae > Xiphydria > Xiphydria camelus. Next base: position 6,639,993 of record OY783197.1, read on the forward strand.
GTGAACACGTGTGCAGCTTTTAGTCTCGACCTGCAACTTTTATAGGCAGCTGCAGCATAAAAACTGCGCGTTTGGCGCTACTTTCGGCTGGTGTGTTCACACTGAACGCAACTTTTGCAGCCGCTGCAAAAAAAACTGCGCAGTAAAAGTAGCTGTGTCTGATACTACCTTAAGCAAATTTCCCTGTAGTACGCGCATCTTGGCTAGCTCCGATAAATTTCAAAGCCTTACAACCGTGATTCATGACCGATTTTTTGGAGGTAGGGTTATACCATCGTGTTTGCAATAAAATTATCTTTATTTTCATATATAGTTTAATTGGTAAGCAGATCGGTGCAAATTGCTTATATCAGCTCACCTGTTTATATAGTTTTAAGGGCAGTCTTGAGCATATTTTATTAGACGCGTATGGGTAGACGCGATATGTTCATTGACGTATTATGTTTGATAAAAAATACTTTTCATCCGGTAAGCAGATCGGTGAAGAACGTCTCTAGTTCGGATCTTAGACTAATTGGATTGTTTCGAGCATAAATGAAGTAAAACAACAAGTTTGAATTTTTCAACAATTTTTTTTTGCATATTAAAAATAACACCCCGCCGTTTAAAAAAAAATAGATTTAAACATGATTAAACTATGACATATAATTTTTACAAGATGATTAGTATGGTGCAACAAGTCGAAATAAATTAATGAAAATGAAATCAATTATTTTTTACTAATTAACAAATTCATGTCTTTTGGTAATATGTAATTTATCCCAATTTCTTTGCAAACCACTTTTGCAATACGAACGTAAATACGAATTTGTTATTATATTTTATTAGTAGTGCAACTTTGCTTCCGCCGTTTTCCTAACGTAACAGATAGCAAAACATGGCGGAAGCAAAGTTATACTCCTATTAAGTAATTAGAATTTTTACTTTACAAGAATAATAATATTTATTTACAGTTACTTATTACTAACGAGAATACAATTTAATACATGTAATATATGTACATATAAATCGAAATTAAATCAAATTAAAGGTATTATTTCATGAACTCTCTCTCTCTGACATAGAAACTTCGTTCCGATCTTCATCGCTTTCGTGATTTATTGTGTGGGTAGAATATTTTCTTTGTGGAATAGTTTGCTTATTGTTTCTGCAGGTTTAAAAAGATTTATTTTCTATCGCGCAAATTACAAATAATTAATAATGGAGGTTTATGGGAACAACAACCGACCGTTATTATGCCGTTTGCACACTCGCATGTATATCGTAAGATCCCGGAATAACCGATAAAATCAGGTTTATATTCAATAAAACAGCGATATTCTTTATGGTTTACATATGAGGGGTTCAATTCCAAGACTCGTCTTATCCAGTTAAAAAAAATTAAATAGCGGCTTCTATGGCATCTGTTAATAGCCATCAATGCGTTAAGCCACCTAAAACGTATCAAAATCCACCTTATCTTATATTAAAAGCATAATAAAATCCAAGCATCATTCCATAGTTTGCCTTATCCATCACCTCTATCATTCCAAAACTCGTCTTGTCCGGCCGACGAATACAAACTCAGTATTTGTATCGCGTGACTGTACAATTTATTGCACCATACAAACGAATTCAGAACGTTTTGATCTGTTGATCAGTAAATAAGGATTTTAGAACGGTGTTTAACAATAATATTAAATATTTATTAACAATATGTGTTTCGACAAACCAACGGCATACTGCCAAAAGAATTATAATTGAAAAAAATGGAGACACGATAAAAGTTACAAGCGAAGAAAACTACAACAGTGATATAGGTGAGTCAAAACCAATCTTTAAACGTGGGAAACGAGCAACTCAGATGGAAGTAATTCAGATTAAGAAAGGAGTGGCAGTGAATGAAAAAAAAGTTGAAGACGTTAGCAAGTAATTAGTCTCCCATTTTGGGGAGAATTGGATGGAGCGAAAAGACTTAATTTTCTTTAAGAGTTTCTTAGAGGAACAGTACAGAATTGAAAGATTAGAAGAAGAGACCGAAACCAATGAGTTTTACGAAAGGGGCCTTCAGGAAGACATTTTGCTAAGAATTTAGAATCTCGTAATAAATTGTATTTCCTTATTTTCAGAATATTTTTTAATAAAAGACGAAACATATTGAATGATGCATTTTATCATTCCATAAATTGCCTTATCCGAGTATTCATGCCAAAACTTGCCTTATCCATTTTATTTCGGTGAATTTCTCCGAAATGAAGTAAATAGGATTTAAATGAGTGCTGAATTTACTAACCAAACTAATTTACTGCCAAGTTGTATAATGTGGCTATAAAAAAACCACTATACAATGTCTTTACAACCAAAAAGGGCCCCGATTTATACAACAGTTCAGTACTTTTAGAAGATCCTTTAGTAAACTACACAACCGTTATAAGATAATGTGATGATTATAAAACTGTCCTATAAGTATGACCTCAGGAGAGAGAGAGAGAGAGAGAGAGAGAGAGAGAGAGAGAGAGAGAGAGAGAGATTACTTATACAATACATTTATAAAACTGTTTGAGAACTGCTATAAAACTATTGTATAGTAGTGCTATTATTCTGTAGTTTATATAAGGGCCGGTTTTACCAATACGGCCACTGTGAGAATAACCAGCAATAAGCCTTATGGTTATTCTCAGTATAGCGCTATACCGCATTTATACCTGCTCGTAAAACCGGCCCTAAGTGTATTTTACTTTTTATCGCCTCGAGCTGTGGCGAAAACAATTGATGTCGCCATCTGTCAGTATACGTCCAAAGGCCTGCCAACCCGCCCTGCCAACCCTGCCTTAGTGGTGTCGGTTTTTTTTTTCATACCCTACCGGGATTCGAACCTGCGGTCTTTAGAATGACTGCTTCGAAACTGGGAATGCTTTCACACTCTACCAATTGAGCCACGGACTCTTCAAGTGGTGTCGGTCGACTCCAGTTATATATACTAGAAACCGGACATGATAGTGACTGCTCTCGAAGGTTCTTCTCATTAAATTTTATAAAATAATTTGATACTTTCTTTTTCAAAATAATAGCGATTATGGTAGTAATTAACCATTCATTATTTATGGAATAATTCGGTACAATTTGCACTGTTTGAAACACCATTATTATATCAATTTTGTTATTTTTTAATTTAAAAATTGTATGAAGACAGTGCATTCACGAAAAATTTAAGAAGTGTTTGCATGTCGTTAACACGTTCCGTGCCGGACCGATTTTTTAACTTTCCGTTCAGGCCGTGTGGGGCGTATACGACAATCTATTCTAGTATTATTAAGAGAGTTATGTACGTATGTATAAACAGATTTTATAACGCAGAACTTTAGATAACTTTATTCCTGGGAACTACATTTTTATTCTATAAGCTCTTCATAAGAAAGTACACTGTTGTAGTTATAGGGTGATTATAAAATCCTTTCATACTTATTGTGTAATGTGTTTACTTCTGCGTAAAGTAACAATCTTATTACTTTTGTTAAGGAACCTCAATACAACTGTTTATACAACTTCCATTACAACTGACTTTTAACGTCGCTAATACACAACAGCTATGCAGCTCTATTACAATTTGTATAAGATTCTTTTAAAATAATTTTATAATTATATAAGACATTATGCAATTGTTACAAAATTTGTAGACTTACAGTATACCTACCTTTGTCCTATAATATGAGTTGTAAGAACGTCTATACAACAGCGTTACAGAGACCCCTCTATTTTACGACAAAATTGTCGCATTGAGACGTTTGAAAAAATAAAGTTGTTCTTCAAGCGGCGCTATACGATAGTTATGAAATCATATCGTTCTTTTAGAGGTCTATTTTGCTAGTTGGGTACTGTCATTATACTGTAGTATCCACTAGTGTATATTTGGTTGCCTAATATTTCCGTAGTTCTAGTAAAACGTTTTTTGCGATTTGTGAAATTTTATGTAAAGTGGATAAGGCGAGTTTTGGAATGGAACCCCTCATATCGTGATTGAACTTGCAATTTAAAAATGCTTGAATTGTCTTTCAAATAATGAATATTATCGTATTGTTATTATGTGTCATCTCTGCTAAATAGGACATGGTTTGAGAATATTGGTAAGTACCCGTAAACAATATTTTCGAGTCTTTTTCAGTCATTTCGGGAAAATCTAACAAATCAGATGAGGTTATTTGTTGAAACGGTATTTTTCTGCGCTTCCAACTTCTTTCTCGACTTGAATATGTAGGTACTATGAATATCGTTTAAATTAAGTCTCGATTTCATGTACTCCAAGATTTCTTCAGATAATTCAACGTCGCTATTTAGACATTTACCAAATTAATTATGTAAGAAACAAGCCATCTTGCAAATTAAACTGGTTTTTGGAAGTATTTTATTGTCAAATATTTTATCTAAAAGTTTAAACTTTTATTTAATAATCCCATGTATAGCTTCTACTGGCCACCGAACTTTAGTGATATATCGGGAATGATTTGATCCTTCAAACGACAATTTAGCACGTTTTCCTTTTAATGCAGGCATGTGTACTTCAAAGCCTTGCTGTTCTAAATATTCTATAATATCCCGAAAACCTCTATCAAGGACCAATTTATATCCTCTACAAAGCAAGTTTCTCAATTCCGGAGAAGTATTAAAAATATCACGCAGAATCTTTATATCATTGACATTTCCCAAATGAGGACATAACATATCGACAATATAACCATTTGTCGTACAAATTGTAAATGGGTTGCATAAAGGTACTTTTTTTTTTGGCCAGAGTATGATTTGTGCCGATACTCATTATTAGAGCTTTTTTGATGTTTAATGTACGTACCATCACAAATAAGGATTAATTCACTGTCTGAATTAAAGAGTTCTTTTTAGCAATTTTCGAAGTCTCATTTTCTATGAGATTATCTCTGTGTTAACACTATTCAGTCCAAAATAAAAAGGAAGAATATCTTTTACAAAATATGTCAAAATTTCGTCAAAATAATCGGAGACATTTTCACGTTGTAACTGTAAAAAGGAAGGAATTATACTATTTGAATTTCCACTTCTTAATTTGATGAGAAATATAACTACCGCTGGAAAGACTGATCGATTATCATTACTGCGCATAGAAGAAAGTATATTTCATATTATACTTATATTTTCATATGAGAAACCAGTCAGTAACTTCACTTGATCTTCAGGATAAGAAAAATTACTTATTTTTTCTATATGTGAAGGATCGCTGTCTACAGCAAGATTTTCTAACAATTTTTGTAGATCAGAGGTTTCTACAAAACTTTAATTAGATATCACTTTTAAAAGGCACAGATCCTCCATTTTAAAGACGATCTTCATAGAACTTTTCTTTGATCAAGTGATTTTTGCAGCATCGATTTTCAATAGGAATAAATAGTCTTCTCTTAATATACGCCTGCTTTCGAGCTTCAAAAGGAATTATATTTCTGTTGTCTGTTGATCGGTAAACACAGCAATATTTATGCGTAGAAACAACTCTTAGCAATGATAACTCGATACGTTTAGATCCAATCTCTTCATTTTCACGATGTAAATTAAATTCATAATCAGGATTACCTATGTAATCAATAAAAATCCATAAAAAATAGTCATAATCATTACTATGATTGTTAAATTACAATTATTCTCCACAATATTTATAAAATATAATAACAAATTCGAATTTACGTTCATATTGCATAAGTGGGGTGCAAAGAAATTGGGATAAATAATGTATTTTACCAAAAGACATGAATTTGTTAATATAGCAAAAAATAATTGGTTTCACTTTCATTAATTTATTTCGACTTGTTGCACCATACCAATCATCTTGTAAAAATTATATGTAATAGTTTAATCATACTTGAATTTATATTTTAAAAAATGGCGGGGTGTTATTTTTAATATGCAAAAAAATTATTAAAAAATTAAAACTTGTTTTACTTTATTTACGGGAAAAACAATCTAATACTTTTGTATAATATAGCTACATGATGGTGCATAATATATATTTTGCTGTGCAAAATCGAGATAAAAATATTTTGTTTTTTGGCTTTTTGACGATAACTTTTGATTAAATCAATATTTTGATCTAAAAATTTATTGAGAGCTTACTTATACATAAACACAAAATATACCTGAATGGGAAAAAAATTTAAGTGGGGCCTGTTTTCATATGGTTATCCGGCTATACCCTTTCGGTAAAACTCAGTCTTGACTACCAGTATTAAACGATTATCCTAAATTCTCCGAAGCGAATTTCAAAAATATCCATTAAGTCATTTCTTGGAGACGCGAGTAATGGGTACGTACATATACAGAGTGTTACAATTAAGAGGTTCATAAAGGGCGTGGCATCATTCAGTCGATACTTGTCCCGCCGACGAATGACAAGATTCTACCGCTCAACTGGGGCGAAAAGGGACTTGAGCGTTGGTCGATTCTCATCTCACTGATCGCTGTAGTCTCGCCATTCGTCGATAGGACAAGTATCAACCAAACTAAGCCACACCTCGTGCAAATCTCATAACTTTAACACCCTGCACCATAGGCAACATCCGAAGGTATTTCTGACACACGCCGCTAACCAAGTGCCACACAATGACCGCCCCGTATCCGATTCCCGAGACGGGGGCAACCTGGCGAAGGTCGGCCATCCGCGGAGGAACCCGATTAAAAAGCGAACGTCGGAGGCCCCCGGTGCCCAGTTCGTCTCGAAATCTGAACGAGGACTTTCTCGATCTCGTGTTCGCTCGATACGGTACGATACGCGATCGCCTTCATCATCCTCCTATTCTTCGTCTTCGAGTTCCTTGAAGTCTCGAGATAAATATCTTGAGAACGCGCGCGCACGCGTAGGCGTCCCTAGACACCGCGATCAGCGAGCAAATTGCGAGGAAAGAGTCGTACCGGTTACACCGATCTCTATGACAAAGTCTGCTCGTAGTAATTTCGAGAGAGCGCGCGGGAACGGAGAGTGAACGCGAGGTTCTGCCGAGTGGACGTGACTCCTCGATACATTCTCTTGCTGACCGTGCCAGGCCTAGCATCGCGCGTTTTTGGTTCGTTCGCCCAGAACGCCACCACGGTATAGTAGTTCGGTGCGGTAGAAGTTGCAGTCACGTGTACCTCTTCCGTCTTCTCTCGAGAATCTCGAGAGGGAGAGAGATAGAGGGAAAACATAGTGCATTATCTCCGCGAAATATCGAGATCGTCCGGACGTCCGGTGATGATTGGGCGGTGAGGGATCGAACGGAAGAAGAGTGGAGAGAGAGGGAAAGAGAGAGAAACTTTCTGAGAGGATCGGTATCTCCAGGGCGCTATGATTAGGATATCCTTGTCGTCGCTATTGCTGATCGCAATCCTCGCAGGATCGTCGTGGGCGATTCCTGGTCGTCTGAATGGTACGTATTCCAATCTTTGATTATACCACCCCCCTTCGATTTCTTTCCGTCGTATCTCTCGAGGTGACCACTGGGTCTGGTGGACTATCGGAAAGACTCTTGACTCTGCGACGTGAAGAATGCATCGGTAATTATTATCGCGTGAAAGTAACGATTATTACGTATTACGTATAGAGGTAATTGTTGATAGTAGCTGCGTATAAAAGCAAGATACGATGATAGCACAGGCCTGCGAAATTTTGGATTTTGTCTGTTTATTGCAGGAGGTGATCTAATAGATTTTTTGACGCTGGAAATGAATCTGATTGCACAATTATCCCAGCACGTCAGGTTTTCCAGTACCTTGAACTTAACTGACCCTTTGTGAGTCGCTTGTAAGAGAATAAAATATTTTTTCATACACACATATGTCTACCAATGATATCGTATAATACTAAACTTTATCTATAAAATCCTTTTTTATTATTACCCGAACGATTTTTTTCGCTGAGATATACCAGTATGGAAGTTTCTGTAATTTCGTAATAATACTACAGCTAATATTAGGACCAAGAGAAACAAACCAATTAAAAAATGTTAATCATTATATGCGAAGTTTGAATTACATTGATAGATTCTCATGAAAATTTGTTTGCATCTCTTTCGAATCATAGTCGAGAAAATAAACTTAGTTCGTTTTTGTTGGTTCCGAAATTTCAAAAAGTGTCGAGCTTTTATTAGAGGACGTACCTTGACCTCAATTTTGATTCGCATTGAACGTTTTTATGTAAAAAAACGGTTTTAAACGGAGAACTAGAATTATCGAATGGCAATTGCTCATTGGGCCCCCATGCGTGGCTTCAAATTTATATATCTCACAATCAGCGAAAAAAAATCGTTCGAGGGCGATCGAAAGTGAATTCTAAAGGTGAGCTCCAGCTCTATATAATGTCATTAGCAGAAATATGTAACAAAAATTTGTTCTTCTAAAATAGGTTCTCGAAATTGGTCAAAATAGCCATTTCTAGACCGTTAAGCTCAAATTACTCAAAAACTTGAAGTGTTAGGAAAATTCTGGAACCAGATTTGATTTTGGAGTCAAGAAGTCTATCAGATTCATCTGTGATTTTTTTAACTGACCCTCGCAGGTTAGTGTAATTTGTTTATTATACATTGTACAGAATATAAGACAGATATAGTGCTGGGTCAAGTTATCCTCTACTATGTTTCGAGTTCTTTAACTGACGAAATTGAATATTATGTATTGTATATTTTCTTATTGGGGATTAGTTACTTCCTGCAGTGTGACTAAGAAATTGTAGAATATATTCCTTTTATAAAAACTAATTAAGAATAGAATCTAGACTATTTTCAGAATTACATACCTATGTAAGGAGAAAAGATGAACCGAGGTAGGGTCCAAATGATATCTAGCTGACGTCCAGATGATGTCATTTTGGCTTGAAATGACGTCAATTGAGCACCATCTGGGCTTATTATGTTTTTTTGTAGCAACTCATAATAATAACTAGATAGTTCGTTTATATGGCTCTAGATACTTCACGTATCCAATGATTCCATAGTTTAAATATTACAAATCTTGTTAGAAAGTTCCTATTTACAACCATCGAAAACCATTAGTGTTTTGCAAGACGCGACTCAAAATTTATACAAGGGTAATGATATACTATAGTAGTTTCCAGGCTGTATGTTGTAATGTATAGCCATGCCATTCCTATTCTTTCGATCTCGTTGAGTAAAAGGCAAGAATTACTAATAATTGTGCTTTACAGTAGCTAATTATATGGCTGCTACAATATAACTTGGGGAATATTCCGCGGCAAATATAATACACAATTAATATATATATATATCGCAAAATCTCATAACCCCGGGCTTAGTAGGGCGGTAGTTAACTGTCGCGAAATTTCGCCCATCTCTCTCATTCGAGCACTGGACTATCTCTCTCAAATGAATAAGAGAGTTAGTCACCTCATCGAAGTTCATGCAAACATGGCGATAGGTCTCGAATTCAAAATAGCGCATGAATAGCTCACCCATTTAACTAACTGACCATAAGTTATCCACTATCTCAATGCTAAACACAATACACGAACAATTTAGTTATACGAGAAAAAAACTTAAGCAATTGCCAATGTTAGCTGAATTTAAACTACTTCGACGTTGAAATTATTCATAGCATCTACATAACGATTAGATGCTGTGCATGTTCAGCTTCACTAGTATTACTGCTCTGAAGAAGAGTGTTTCTCCGTTGAAAGTTAAATACAGAGCAGGAAAGATAGTCAGTAATTTATAATTAGTTAATTAATTTCTTTGGAAAATATCACGAAAAGTAGTATTACAAATTTCTTTAGGTAGGTAGCTGACAGGTCTTAATAGCTTCATTTATTTTTCGCAGGCATAAAGCCCCTCCCTCACTTTGCTCGCGCATCAAAGACACCTGCGGATAGCATCGTTTTCTTATTTGTCACTTGAAATTACTTTAGCTGATAAAGCATTGCATCCTTAGTATTTTAGGATGAATTTTACATCAACTTTTGTATCAAACGTTTCTTGTTTAAAAGGTAGTGATGGGAAATTCTACAGAGTGTAATCATTTAATCACATTGAAAATCGTTATACCACCTTCTAAATCTGTACCCGCGCGCGAGGATAAAAGTGTATTAAGTCCAAAATAACAGTTCTTGGGAAAAGTGTTTTACTAATTCTAATATTGTTTTATCCCGGCAGATGGTGTGACTTGATACAGTTATAATTATTCTATTTCCTTTGGTATCATAGGTGGCACTTAAAGCGGGTTTGCATACTAAAGTGGACTTAATACTTAGCGTAATACTGCAAAAATCCCATTTTATGTAAAAATTGGACTTAATACACTTTTATCCTGGGGTACAGAAATGCTCCTTGTAATCTTCAATAGAATACATGATCTATCGATAAGAATTGTTAATGTAGCTCACTATTTAACCCTTTGTTTTACTGGGAGAATAGTTTCCCATCAGACCTAAGTCTCCTGGCTGATGTTTTAATGGAAAACTAATACTACACAATATAAATGTAAATTCTAATACATATGAGAAAATAATATAAATAAGTACTTATCTATAATTTTAAAAATACGAAAACACTTTTTTCATGGCAAGGAATATTATATACATAAAAAGAGTTAATATAATGTGTTTTAAAATGTGTTCCAGTCTTCTGCCACTTAAAGGGTTAACGGCTTGCATAACGTTCAAGGCTGCTAGCAGTGAAGAAAAGTGGTAGTAATTAGAAATGTTGAACTAAACAATTAAAACACTCGATTATACACGTATCTGTTGAGACAATCAATTCTAAATAATTTTTCGATGATCAATATTTATGTATGTTATGTCGCAGGTATAATAATTGTATAATACGCACACGATAAGAATTACTTCAATACGAGAATATACGGTTACTTGATTAGCCTAGTAGTGCATTTGAATTTTGTTCACGTATCCAGAATACAATATTGGCAATCGACATTGGATGCTCGCCATCTGGTGGCGGATCCCCCAAGCATTATTAACATGCTATGTACAAAGTACGGACAGCTGATCGTGGTTAGTGAGTGAAATTTACTTGAGAATTTATAAAATTTAAAGAATATGATGAATGGTGTAAGCTTCGTAGAACAAAAAAAAATATATGTAGGTATATATACAGTCTTGTGCGTTTGAAAACAGTTACGTTCTTTCAACGGATGTGAAACGTACTGAGCTAATGCCTGCTGAGATGCATTGTTTTTTCCATTTATAGGGCTCATCAGTATAAGATAAAACATCAAATGTCTCAAAATCGTAGCTAGAGCAACAAAAAATCTATTATTTATTTAATTTTCTTGAGAAGTTACTATCACATTTTTTAGGTTTAGGTAAGAACTTACCGTGAGCAATAAAGAAGTGTTGTAACACACCTACACGCATGCATGTTTACACTTTTCTGAGAGACCATCCCTACAAGAACACTTCATGGAGACGATAACTCCACTTCTTTTAATTTCACCGTTAATTTCATGGGGTGCATCTTTTAAATAAGATATTTGAAAACAGAAAGCTGTCAAACTGACACAACCGTCTGTCACATTTTCCAGGTTTTTGCCAATTAAGGACACGATTCTCTTCAATCACATTGCGATGGGAGGGATTTGTTTGGGCCCAATCATAAATTTGATCTACAGTTAATAAACATATTCACAATTTTCTCACAAATCCCGTCTATTTTTGAATTTTTTAGGTGTTATTCGGCGCCATATTGGTTAGGCCACGCCCCCATGTCGATTCCCAATAGTGGAATTTCCTTAAAGAAACTTAAAAATAATTTTTAAATCATCTAATAAGGGTTGCTATGTCGAATTTATTCATAATGGCGTTATATTAATGGTAGCATTTAATACACAATATTCAGTGACAATTATTATATTTATATATTTGTTTTTACTGGACTATAGTACAGTAGTAATTAAGCTCGATATTAAAAGCCAATAGAAAGCGCGTTGAGAATTGCAACGCGGTATCGATTAATCCCCCCCCCCCCGCTTATTCACCCCCGACGGTGTAATTAGCCCTCTCTCCCTCCCCGATCGCAACTTCAAGATGCTGAAACGATTAGTCATTGTCTCCCGCAAATACGATTGACCTTCGTGAAACTTTATCTGATCAGCGGTCAGTTCTTGCACCACCGTAAGTATGTACCAGGAGGAGGCGGCAGTTTGGATACACAGGATGACACTTTTAACCCTCCATTGGTAAGGTGAAACAATGTAATTGCATTTAGTTGGGGTTTGATATACCCCACATTACTAACGCAGGGTTAAGGTGGCCACTCCGTAGAAAGTTTTAGCTAAGCCTTGAATGGAAATAGTATCTTATATCATTAGGCGGTAATCCGAGGTTTTTTCAGACTGTGTTTAATTAGGTCGTACCGCCCCCCCCCCCCCCCCCCCCCCTCACCATACCTCGTGCTACGACCTAAACACAGTCTTAAAAATCCGAGGATTTTAGCCGAGTGATATATTATTTTTTCTCACGAATGGCCATTTCTCAAAACAAAACAAACAGCAGTATACACTGCTCATTTCACATTGCGTTTATCAGTTTAGAAAAACGACCCACTTCGGACTAAGCAATCTTTTGACAGCCTGCGGACTCCTGGCCGGTATCATGCGGGAAAAATGCCATCTTACGGTCTAAAAACAGGCTGGCAAAGGCCTCGAAATGGGCATGAGTGAGAAAAATTATTATAGACATACATATGTAACATAATATATGGAACAGTTCGAAAATTTCGATGTTATATTACAACACCATTTTCGATCGAAGTGTAAATTTTAAATGTCGTCAAACATAAAGTGTTAGTTGTTAATATTATTTTCTAAAATTTCTTCTATTTCTTCTTAATATCCACTATTAAAAAGAGACTTCTATACATACAAATATTTATTCACAATGTGCAAACTATCCAGAGTTGTGTTTCAGTTTTCTCAATACTATACACTTTACACTACTTATTCGCAAATTACTTTTTTTAAGTAAAAACATCGAAATTCACTTATTTACATCACGATAAAAGTGTTTGACAGATTTCCTTGGTTACATACAAAATTACCGCTTTTCTTTCTTTATTTTTGTCAGCATAACAATTTGATTTGTTATGATAACAAATCAATCTGATATCATTATTTTAACTTAAATATTTGTTACGATAACTTAAATAATGCTATACTAAGAACTAATTTTTTCTGCGTGCAAGCTAAATCAATATATATAATAAAAGTAAGTGTGGTTAGTCTGTACGTTCACATAAAACTCTGGAACCGCTAATCGTAGCCCCATGTGGATTATAGGGTATAGTAGCCCTACATACCCCATCGATGAAGAAGTTTTTGTTTTGGAACTGCAGGGGTTGGTTCAGAAGATATAGGGGTTAAACGGGTGCCGCCCACCAATGGACTTCTTCCAGCGACTATCTCAATAGTCCATGGAATTGATACATTTTTTACCTTGCATGAAATGAGGTAGTTCTGATTTTTTGATATATTATATCTGATGAAGTGGTAATAACAAATCCGAGTTTTCGACCTCGGAAGCCCTCCGGATCATTGTTAAATAATTGAAAAACCGCTAAATTTTAGGACTTTTTTCAGTTTTTGCCAATTTTGACCATCAAGGACTGATGTTACGGCAAAATCATTCAATACAATTTTAAATCAAATAAAATTTGCAACAAAATGAGATTAATTTGGTCTTGGTAGGCCAAATAGTTTCTAAGATACAGCAAATCAAAGTTTTGAAAAATTTCCAAGAAAAGGAAATTTTAGAGTTTTTTTTTAGTTTCCGTCAGTTTTAACTACTGAGGATCTATTTTATGAAAAAATTATCGTATACGTTATTAAAGTAGACTAAATTTGCACCAAAGCGAGACAAATTTGGTCTATGGAGACCTAATAGCACCTGAGATACAGCGGTCCAACGTTGATGAGGTTAGTAAGCAAATATTAAAGGGATGGTTTGTAAAATGAAGGTCATCTTTTATTTATATACAGTGCGAAGGCGTTTTATAAAGTAATAAAATAATTATTGTTATTGCAAAATATATTCTACATATACAGGGTGACATTTTGAAAACTTGCCACCCCAATATCTCAGAAAGTTACAGAGATTTTCTAAAAAACAAAAATACGGTTTCGGCAGTGGAGAGGGGGAACCAAAATGACATAATCAGAGACGTACCCACTCCAACCCCCTTAGGGGTAGCCCCCCAAACTTTGTAATCTTAAATAGCAACCCCCCATGTGTGATACAGCGTTGGAAAGCTCTTTAAAAATGCTTTACAACAACACCAACTTTTGGTACCTTTCGATGAGTAGTTTTCGCGCAAATCGAGAAAGAAGCTGCCAGAAGTAAGTTTTGTCAATTTATTTATTAAAGGTCAATTATGTTACAATAAATTTTCGAAGTGATTTCCATTATCTGATCTTACTCCCTGCGATTTCTTCTTATGGGGACATCTGAAATCTGTTGTTTTTCAAACTCAACCAGCAAGCATTAACCAACTGAAACAGAGAATTATGCAAGAATGTCGCAAAATTTCAACAACATTTGAAAAAGTCCGAAAAATCAATGGAAATCATTTCGAAAATTTATTGTAACGTAATTGACCTTTAATAAATAAATTGACAACTTACTTCTAGCAGTTTCTTTCTCGATTTGCGCAAAAACTACTCATCGAAAGGTACCAAAATTTGGTATTGTTGTAAAGCATTTTTAAAGAGCTTTCCAACGCTGTATCACACATAGGGGGTTGCTATTTAAGATTACAAAGTTGGGGGGCTACCCCTAAGGGGGTTGGAGGGGGTGCGTCTCCGATTATGTCATTTTGGTTCCCCCTCTCCACTACCGAAATCGTATTTTTGTTTTTTAGAAAATCTCTATAACTTTCTGAGATATTGGGGTGGCAAGTTTTCAAAATGTCACCCTGTATATTACATGCATGTAAACTAAATATTTGAGATTGTAAACTAAAAAGGAAACTAAAAAATTGTGACTGTCGTATATGTAGAAACATCTATGTATTTGGTTTAATTACGCAAGATACTATTTAGTTTTCGGAGAAATTTTTGCACTGTCGAATTCTTGTTTACTGTAGTGGTTCCCAGAACTTCACTATCGACGTATTCCAGGATATTACAGTAGGCGGTCGGATACCTTATATCCCAGACGCGTAATACGCAGCAAGAAGACAAGCGATAGTTTTCATAGCCGTAGGATTATCTATTTTGATTTTTACGTGTTCATCCGCTACGATGTACACTGTTGCTATCCTCTCCTCTGCTGTAAAAATAATAGCGCGTGGCGAGTTGTCCTTACATCCAACCAGATGATTCTCCGATGATGTCATCGCCTGTGTGCAGAAATATGCCTTTATATAAAATTTGAACAAAATAAGAATTGCTTGATTATTGTCATACCTCGCTCACGGTGAATAGAGGCAAAATTTTTTTCTTCAGCTTCTTGTTTGCTAATTCACTTTCGAGTTTTGTCATTAACAAAATTTCAGCTCTCTCTGAGTTGGCTTCGGAGGAAAAGTATTTCGTTAAATTTTGCATCATCAGACCGATATTTTGGAAAATCACACCTTCGTCTGCTTTTCTCAAATTTAGAAAGTCGAAAAACATCTGCGAATAATTTGAAACTATTATTTCTTGTAATTTAAGCCGATCTAAAAATCTCATAATACACTGAGAAAAAATTAGTTGATTCAACTCAATTTTGAGGGTATGGGCGCTCAACTTAATGTATAGTTATCTAAAAAAATATTTAGTTAAAGTAACTAAAATTTAGTTAAAGTAACTAAATATTCAGCTACCTAAACTGAATATTTGTTCAAATGACTATAAATAAGGTTGAATACCCGTAACCTCAAAATTGAGTTGAATGAAAAAATTTTTCTCAGTGTATGTTAGATATTATTATAGTTCATAAGTATATACTGTTTCATATTCCTTCAATTGCGGATACTTTTTAATTATATCCACTATTCCAGTAGCTTCCTTTTCAATCCAGGTTCATCGGTGTGAAAGTGTAATTTTTAACAATCGTTTTACATGCGGTGTATTATTATCTTTATGTCTTTTCTCTAATTCTTTGAGAACGTTTGTTATATCTGTTTCTATCGGTTGAACACTACCAGAAAAAACGAAATAAGTTTAAATAATATAATAACTAATAATATAATTAAAATAATAACTAATGATTGACCATATTAAAAAAATAAGGATTACGTTTTTGAGTCAATTAACACGGCTTGCTCAGCTGGCGTTTTGAGTTTTCCATGGTAGTCTCTTTTTAAAGTCTTTTCCTTCATGCTGGATCGATAATTTCTTACCCAAGTACTTAGTTGTGTTTTCACAATTCCCTTAAGGATTGGAGAAACAGAAATACAAGTATATGTTATTACAATAATGCGAAGCCTCGGTGCGTCGCATCTGCATGTTTCAGAGGGGTATGTTGATGCATGGAATGTTGGATACGTGGTTTATTAATAATGAAATAAATATTCTATATAAAGCTTGGCTTCTGGAAAATTACTTATTAACTCTGTGTTTTTTAAATTTAAGGAATTCATGAATTTCTGTATATCACTTTATTTATTCTACATATTAATTTATTTATAATATTCAAGGACTGTTAATTATATTAATATCTTTTTAATTTTTATTATTTGTTATAAAATTAAGATAATTAAATTTAATTTTCAATTTATCTCACATTTTCTTTTTTTAGAAATGTATTAATTATTATATTCTTCAAGTGAGAATTCCTACACTTAAGATATACTAATTAGTCACTACAATATACATTTAAAATGAGTTTTATACCGTCAGGACGGATGAAACAAATGGGAATTAAATTTAATATACACATTTCTCCAATTATACTGTACAAAATTATCACCAAAAACTATTAAGTTTGGTTTACTGCAGTGTAAGAAATATATAAATTTGAAAAATGATTGGCCGACATTATAAGTGTCTAAAGGATCCTAAAATGAGCAATAAATAAAAGGCAAAAATAATATGCATTTTACTAACACATTCCATGTGACCTCCGCGAAGCAAAGGATACGCTGCAACAATGCTCATTGCAAAATTGTGGTAATCTTGTTTAGTAGGCACCCCTTTAGTCGCTTGCCACAAATAAGATCCCCAAAAACATATGAAAGACTTTTGAGCTTCCAGAACACCAACTTCTTTCAATTTTCTTTCCAAATCAAAAGTTAACGGTGGCAATGGTGCCGGAAATAATATGGAGCCGGGCCCGGCAATCACTGACTGCGATTTTTCTCCTTTATACGGAATAGCTGGCGAGATAGTTGTTATCTCACTTTGGACCTGCCTTACATTCTTCGCTTTCAATTGATATCTGCAATATGCAAAAATATCGTTCCGAAAAATTATTTTAAAAATCTTTGAGACGGTAAAATAGTATAAATTAATATAATCTTCATGATTTTAGCAATTTTCAAAACTATGGCAATATTTTATCTCCTAATTAATTTTTTGGGATTATAAGAATATAATTTCCTTATAAACACAAGAAACATTTGATAATTTGAATTTTTAAAAATGCGGAAATCATCTGGCTCATTAATTAATAAAGAACACCCCAACATCTTTGATAGTCTCTAACCTTTTTTTGCGGGGGGGGAGGGGGGTTGGCTTTATAAAACAAAATAAAAGGTAAGATAACTGAATTAAGATACTCTAAAGGCAACTAGGGATTAATTAAATAATAAAGAACAAGAATACATAACATCGATGGCAAATGATTAAACATACCTCTTTTTTCAAAATATTTTTCAACGCATGATTTTCAGACTTCTTTTCTGATACGTTCGCAACTGAATGTGAGGCTTCCAATTCAGTTGTTGTATTTGAAGTACTTTGCAGAGGTTCAGTGTACAGAACATTTACTTCCATTGTGACTTCCAATTGTTTAGCAAATCATCTTGATCTAAATCTTCGTTAAGATTCTTCGAGCCGGGCACAATTTCTTCGACTGTTTGAATGAGAACCACATTAACATCACTTTTGTCAGGAATCTCGTCGTCTTCTTCAATATCGCAAAACTTATCCCCTCTGTCAGGATCTTTTTTTTGCAAAACGATTGATTTTTGATGCAGCATCGCTTTTTCAATATAGCGTCCTTCTTGCACACTTCGAATAACTTGCCACGTACAACTTCAGCGTCAGATTTATTTATTTCCGACAAGTATCTAATACATTTGCAACGTTCCCCGATTATACAATACGCCTTTTTTCCCTTTTTTCACACGTGGATAAGATGGCTTACGACCGAACCGCTTGGCTGCTAGCTTTCGACTAATTCTCTAGCTTTCCTACCCGACACGCATTGGCAGGTAGCGAGGGCGAACGGGATTTTTGCAAACTCCAGAATGTACGTAAGTTCTCGAACCTTCCGGAAGGTACCTGTCACCGGACGCTCCCTGTCACCGAATGCTCCCTTGGTCGGCCCATTGGCAGGTAACGGGGCAAGCGGAGCCTCTGGGGATGTCCGTAGTGGGTGGAAAACCCTCGGACATTCCAGAGGTTCTGATTCATGCGTCTTCTTGGCCGCGGCGCAACAATAAGTAACAAAGTATTTGTAGCTTACGCTGATCTTAACATACACTTAACATACAGCCGGTTCAGAAATAATATTGAAAATTTGGATTTTAACGGCACGGATTAATGGAGTATTAATATGATCGGACTGAAACATAATTTTTCGTGCACAATGTGCTTCTTTTCTTGCGCAACGAGTGATCTGTTGATGCAACATGTCATTCGGCATCATCAATATGATCCACAGTTCAGAGTAAAATGTGTACATAACGGATGTGCTGCCACGTTTGGAAAATGGAAATCTTTTTGTCAGCACTTACGTAGAAATCATTCAGATACTCCGGAATTTCGGGGCGAAATAAATCAGGAAGCAGAATTAGTGGAATTAGAAGTTAATTTACCCGATATGCCCTGTGAGGTAGAAAATAACCAAAATGTGGGACGTGAAGAAAATGTCTGTATAAAGGTGATCAGGTAAAAACAGGTCCTACACTACTGCTGAAAAATCTTCCTTGCGCAAGATTGTTTATTCGATTTGTTGATGAGGCTGAACGAGATACATGCCAAATTATGCGAACCAGCAAAATAGTTATGATATGGAACAATGTACGAGAAAAACTGTATCATTTTATATCAATTCAGTAACGATAATTCGCTTCCTTTATTTGCAGAAATAAACGACTTATTTGTTTATCAAAATTGGAAATTGTTTATAATTTTGCATCTTGAAACTGTAAACTATTGTGAAGAATTGAATGCATATTTGATTGAATGACCTGCAGATACCCAACAAAACGTAATTGCTACTGAGAATTTAGTATTTCCACATCCCCGTTGTCTTCCTTTACATTCATGCGTGGGAAATATGTTCCCTTAATCACAATTCTGACCACGTCGAATTTATTGGATAGCTAACATTATAATTTTCGCATTCAAACAAATTTCAGTTATATACGCATTTCTCATTATCATTTAACCCTGCAATACATAATGTGTACATGCAAAAGAATAAAACAACATTTGTCAAAAAAGTTTGTAAATATTTCATACGTATGACTCTTAATTCCTGAAATTAGCCCACCAAAATAATGATTTCAAGACGGGGATGTTATTCTTGGCTCATGTTTTAAGTTACAAGTGTGTTAATCGGCTGAAGTGTGTAAATCATGCTTACATGTTTTATTTTAACACGTTTCATGTGTGTTAAGTTTAACGTTTTAAGCTTTAACGCACTAAAAACCGTGTGTTCTGCAAATAACACAGACAAAATGTGTTAATTCATCTGAAAACACACTTTAGACGTGCTATTTTATACATAGGATTTCAATAACACACGAAAAACGTGTGTTGTGTGTAAATTAACACATTTCATAACACATTTCCATTTGCAGTGTAGTGCAGGCAAATCGGTATTTTCTGAGATGCGTTCTATTATTTTCAGTGCCCATTCATCGCCTCTTTTCACAGCTGCTTCCCACGAAACCAGCTGCAAGTTCTCCATGGCAATTACATTATTTCTTTTTTTCAGGCTTGTTTTTTTTCTGAGCTTCAATGAATTCAACAGTTATTTGCTCTCCACATAAAAAACTCAGTTGAACTTCTTGTAGGTCTCGTTGATCTCACTTCCTTTTCCCCACGTTGCACAGCTGCTTTTATCAATTTGGGATTGGTGTATTAGTGTACATGAACGATGCACTGAAATCTTGCGCACTTCCTTCAGTAAATGTTCGTGTTCTCGGTTTTTTAATTTAATACTACACGTAAGCAGGGCTTTCACTCCTCTCTGTTTCACCAAAATCACTCCATCTTTACTCAAACTATCATTGCATATAAAGCAACGGGAATCCACGGAGGCTCGTGTAGTCTCCATCATATTATTCTTAATTCACTTTCGAACTGAACGCATCACGTAACTTTTAGAACAAATCTAACTCGGCCGAATAGATGTGAGCGACTGACGAATAGAGGCAGTTAGTTACACATTGTAGTGTTCCGTCGCACTGAGCGACGGAGTTTGGAAGGTTGATTTACTCACAGCATCACTCATAAATAATTCGCCGACTATAATTAATCGCGTTATCAGCGAAACGTGACATTTTGGTGAGAGCGTAGGTTTTTAATGCCTCGGTTCCGTATCTTTCCCGGAAAGAAGGTATCGGACAGATCACCATAAGCCGTCTCCCGCGGTGACGTTAGTGTCGAGCCGGCTTAAGGGCAGGAATGACGAATGCAGTCAATGGCCAATTAGGGAAAACTTAATGACAATCATATCCAGGAATTCAATTAACTATTGATTCCCCCACAGTCGAGAACGAGAGCATTCGGTTTTCTCGATCGTGAAGTGGGAGACTCGGGAAATCGTAATTAATGGTACCCTCGCACTCTGGACTCGAGCAGTGTACGTCCTGTTAATTCGCATAGCCGCGTCACGCGTATAGTGTACTCGGATTTACGACCCCGAGGAGATCCGGGTGACTTTGATCGCGCGGCGACCGAACAGTAGCATTGGACTGATTGTGAGTTCGGTAACACTCGGGAGCACTGGCTAGACGCTAGCACAGCATACGCTAGTCTAAATGCTGTATCAATTAGGTATTTACATACAGGTCTAAAATCTGAGCGGTAAATACACGAAATCGATAGGTAGGTAACACTTTTACAAACCATGTTTCAACGATTTGCATACATACATACTTATCGCATCAACTATGAACAGCTGTATCTCAGGTGCTATTAGGTCTACATAGACCCAATTTGTCTCGCTTTGGTGCAAATTTAGTCTACTTTAATAACGTATACGGTAATTTTTTCATAAAATAGGTCCTTATAGTGGTTAAAATGGACGAAAACTAAAAAAAAACTCTAAAATTTCCTTTTCTTGGAAATTTTGCAAAACTTTCATTTGCTGTATCTTAGAAATTATTTGGCCTACCAAGACGAAATTAATCTCATTTTGTTGACAATGTTATTTGATTAAAAATTGTATTGAATGATTTTGCCGTAACATCAGTCCTTGATGGTCAAAATTGGCAAAAACTGAAAAAAGTCCTAAAATTTAGCGGTTTTTCAATTATTTAACAATGATCCGGAGGGCTTCCGAGGTCGAAAACTCGGATTTGTTATTACCACTTTATCAAATACAACATATCCAAAAATCAGAACTAACTCATTTCATGCAAGGCAACACCCCTTTTTTAGTACGATTTCCATGGACTACAAGTGCTCTACAGTGTCATAAAATTTTCAAAAATATCGCGGACTCTTCCGGAATGTTCCAAGCTGTTCCAAAATGTTCTAGAATATTCCAAAATATTCTAGAATGATCCAAAATGTTCAAGAATATTCTAGGCTGTTCTGAAATATTCCAGAATGTTCCAGAATATTCTAGAAAGTTCTAGAATGTTCTAGAATGCTCCAGAACTTTCTAGAAAGTTCTAAAATATTTTGGCCCACAGAATTTTTAAATTCGTTGAATGTGCCACGGATGCCTTTGCACTGTTTGAGATTAAAAAAAAGATCATCAATTATTTTGTTAAGGAATTTAGATTCACCCAGATTATGTAATGGAACAAGAATGACCGTGAAGCAGTTATCGAATAACATATTTGAAGCGCAAATAATGTCGGGAAAATGTAAAGGAGAAACAGTATTTATTCCGAAGATACCCCTTATATCCACTGAACTGCTGTTTCTATTCAAAAGAATTCAATTTCCAATAGCATACGCAATTAAATAAAGAAGGGAGTTTTTTTCACCGATGCGTAAGCGCTGTTGGATTGAGAATATGATGACTTACAATTAGTTCAGCTTTATGATTTTTGGAGTTGAAAGTTTATCCTTTTAATTTACATTCTCTGGGAACTCACTATAGACTAAGAGCTAGTGACATTTTTCAGTGATTATTTAGTTAAGGCCTATTTTTTGAGAGAATGTTGTGGGGGGCATGTCTAAGTGCCATCCGTGAGGATTAACCTTGATAGCGGTATGGGAGGCTGGCGGAACGCCCCCAACTTGTAAAAAATAGTGCACAAAATTATTATTTAGTTAAGGCTGAAATTTTGTTTACTATACATCTGGTAGTCCACAATTATGAATATAAATTGGCGGATCGATTGGCCGGCATTAAAAAGGTGGCGGATCATCCTAAATATGTCGTGTGAACAATAAAATTTTTATTATTTAGTTAAGGCTCAATTTTTAATATGTTATTGAGGCAACTGTTTCAAGTGGAAATTTAAATTGGCGGAACAAAATATTGGCATTAACTACCTGGCGGAACGGTTTAAACATCCATTGTGCGCGCCTCGATTTCGTGTTGTTTGCCGCAGAATTTTTTGTATTAGGAATGCTTCTAATATAGATAATGATTTTGTTTATTTTCTGGAATCTTTTTAGTAATAATAGTAATTTAGTTTTTCCCTGGAGTTAATATTTTAGCGCTCATTCAATATTGATGAGCTTCAATATATCAATCAAACATCAGTCTTATGTTAGGACACTCAACATTTTATTTGTGATGTCGGAAGTTTTAACAATTTTTAAAACGGATGAATGATATAATTTTTTTTTAGAATACCCTTTTGGCATTTGACCGACGATATAGTGCTTTATACAAATATAACGAGGTGCGTGAAGTGGAAGAATATTTTTTTAAAGCGAACTAATTTCTTAGAGTAGTTATCGACTTACAAATATATGGTAGGTACTTCGTATAAAGACAATTTTAATACCGTCAGTTGTTCGATCATCTAATCATCTTCTGTGTCCGGCCAGTCAGAATCGTCACCTTCGTCAACAGAATCCAGATCACTAGATGCTCGGGAGCCTACGTCTATAAATTTAAACAAATTGATTAGAAAAATGTAATATTTTTTGTTTATATTTACTGTTAAATCTGCATACCTGATTCAATGTCACTGTTGCAATCATTGTTGCTTTTATTGGAATCTTCAACAAGTACATCTCCAAGAAATTCAGGCAATTGATCTCCTTGAAACCAGACGAATTCATACTTGCCGTCGTTGATGCACCAGCCATGGTTTTCTGGAGATTTGTCCGTTGATTGTTGCAAATTTGCATTTAGCCAGATACTGGCAATGTACGAGCTCCGCAATAGTTGCTGTTGCACTTCAGTTGAGCATGGTGGCAAGTTTGATGCGTCGGAATTGCGGATGTTTTTTGCAAATAAGTACGTAGTGTCTGCAACTTTATAAGCTTCGTTAAAGAGTACCAAACGAGCTTCATTAACGGTGTCTGCGTTTTTGACACCATACATCCGGCAGATAAATTCTTGCAAAACAGGAAACACTGCTGAAGTGTCAACATCATCTTTGCCTAGGTCTTCAAATGCCTCTTGATAATTATAGAACGCCTTCAATAACTGATATGATTTATTTTTTCCTTTACGGGAAGAGATGTAATCACACCCTGTAAGGGCGTGGAAGCCAGGCAGAGCTCTTGAGAATGTTGAGAAGGTTGAGCTCTTGAGAATGTGAACAGTGACATTGAATCAGGTATGCAGATTTAACAGTAAATATAAACAAAAAATATTACATTTTTCTAATCAATTTGTTTAAATTTATAGACGTAGGCTCCCGAGCATCTAGTGATCTGGATTCTGTTGACGAAGGTGACGATTCTGACTGGCCGGACACAGAAGATGATTAGATGATCGAACAACTGACGGTATTAAAATTGTCTTTATACGAAGTACCTACCATATATTTGTAAGTCGATAACTACTCTAAGAAATTAGTTCGCTTTAAAAAAATTTCTGTTAAAAATATTCTTCCACTTCACGCACCTCGTTATATTTGTATAAAGCACTATATCGTCGGTCAAATGCCAAAAGGGTATTCTAAAAAAAAATTATATCATTCATCCGTTTTAAAAATTGTTAAAACTTCCGACATCACAAATAAAATGTTGAGTGTCCTAACATAAGACTGATGTTTGATTGATATATTGAAGCTCATCAATATTGAATGAGCGCTAAAATATTAACTCCAGGGAAAAACTAAATTACTATTATTACTAAAAAGATTCCAGAAAATAAACAAAATCATTATCTATATTAGAAGCATTCCTAATACAAAAAATTCTGCGGCAAACAACACGAAATCGAGGCGCGCACAATGGATGTTTAAACCGTTCCGCCAGGTAGTTAATGCCAATATTTTGTTCCGCCAATTTAAATTTCCACTTGAAACAGTTGCCTCAATAACATATTAAAAATTGAGCCTTAACTAAATAATAAAAATTTTATTGTTCACACGACATATTTAGGTTGATCCGCCACCTTTTTAATGCCGGCCAATCGATCCGCCAATTTATATTCATAATTGTGGACTACCAGATGAATAGTAAACAAAATTTCAGTCTTAACTAAATAATAATTTTGTGCACTATTTTTTACAAGTTGGGGGCGTTCCGCCAGCCTCCCATACCGCTATCAAGGTTAATCCTCACGGATGGCACTTAGACATGCCCCCCACAACATTCTCTCAAAAAATAGGCCTTAACTAAATAATCACTGAAAAATGTCACTAGCTCTTAGTCTACTAGCTTTCCCAAGCGGAGCGAGGCCACATATGCTAGTTTTCATATAAAATAAAATTGGACCTGCCCATTTTAAATGGAATTAGCAAATAATTGCTGTAATCGTGGTATCATTAAAAGTATTATGAATAGATGAGGATAACAATAATCATTTTAATCTTTCCAAACATTTTTATCTAAACATTTTTTTCTATTTATATCGTCGAGTTTTAAAATACCTATTCGACTATCTCATTTCAAACGGAACATTCTCTACGAACGATGTAATCAAACACACTTATTAACTGATCCACGTCACGGTATGAAAGTTCTTGTGAGATTCCATCAGCTTCTTGATTTGCTTCGTAAAACGTAAACCAGCGAATCGCGAAGAGTTTTTCCAAGGGTGGGAAAAGGAAGTATCCCCGTAAGGGGGGGGGGGACGCCAATGAAAAAAGTTTTGAACAATTAATATCGTTCCTTTCTTCTCGTCTGTGCTTGATACCGTTGCTCCTGGCGTAGAAACGTACTTGAAGCCGAGATTAATTCCAGATGGACAAGTTGCACTGAACTTTATTATTGCCGGGCGCCATCAATTACCTTCCAACCAGTTCTCATCATCGTCGAGCTTGGTCGTTACGTAATGTGGTCTCGATATATGTAGGACGTAATAAAAAGAGCTCGGGTTCATTTAATAAAAAAAGTTTTCGCAATGAATATGAAACTACGAGACCGCCATCTTCTTGCTATAGCAGTTTAAACATTTGAGGGGAAAGAAATATCAACTGGAAAAGAAAACTGATGGTTGTTAATCTAATGCTTGAAATGATAATTAATTGATGTGACGACTACATACTATCAGCATTTGTAAAGCTAATAGTATACCTATTCCCTTTCATTTATACCCTTTCTACTAGTCTCATTGAACTTTGCAACATTTATTTAAATAAACATAATAAGTGCCATTTGAAAAAAAAAACAAGTTCACCTTTATATTTAATAAATGACGCGTGT